>SJYT01017883.1:89580-105055 GCA_006410635.1 Cephalophus harveyi | reverse complement strand
TTTCCTCAATTCGATAGTATTTTCTAATTTTACTTTTGATATCTTGGAAGTATTTTCAAATATCTAGAGAGTCTTCAGATATCTTTCTACTATGGACTTTTACTTTGAGTACAGTGGAATTAAATTATCTCTTTATGATTTAAATCTTTTAAAGTATAATGAGACATGTTTTATAACCCAGAAAGTGATCTATATTGGTAAACACTTCAGTTCAGTTCAGTTCAGTTTAGTCGCTCAGTCGTGTCCAACTCTTTGCTAGCAAACACTTAAAAAGAGTGTATATTCAACCAGCACGGCCTACTGCCCATGCAGTAATAGTATAACTCTGCTCAGTGTTATGTGGCAGCTGGGACGGGAGGGGAGTTTTGGAAAGAATGGGTACATGCATATGTATGGCCAAGTCCCTTCATTGTTCATCTGAAATTATCATGACATTGTTAATCAGATATACCCCAATATAAAATTAAAAGTTTAAAAAAAAGAAAAGGAAGAATGTGTATTCTGATGCTGTTGGCTAGAGTGTTCTACAAATGTCAATGAGCTCAAGTTGGCTGATAATACTAGATAAATCTTCAATATCCACTACACATAGTTGTTCTATTCATTACTGAGAAGAACATTCAAATCTCAATTACAGTGAGAGGTTTTGTTTATCTCGTTGCAGTTCTAGGAGTTTTTGCTTTCTATATTTTGAAGCCCAGAGCAAAGTCTTCTGTTATAATTATAGCCTCCTCTTTACTATATAGCCGTCTTCTCTGGTATTGCCCAATCTGAAATCAACATGTGAAATGTGTTGTAGGATGGTCAGAATATAGTACGAAAAAGGCAGTGAGACCTGAGGAGTTCTTGTTCTCCAGATGTGCTGTTCATATAACCAAACCTTCATTCCCTGTATCCACTACACTTGAAATACTTTTCTTCTTATTTTTTTTAATATCTGTAGCCTCTATTTTTATTTATTTATTTATTTTTTTGGTTTATAACAAATATGATTAGTGACACTGACCGCCCAATAGTAGATAACAAGGGGGGGGATATTCAAGCTGGATATGTTTAGATGGTCATGCAAATTAGTGGGGAAAAGGTCACATTCACTCACTGCCCCTTGCGACCTGAGTGGCCGCTCTTCTAAAACCGCACTTTACGCAGATTGTTTAGTTTAGTTTTTTTTTTTTTTTTTAATGATTCTAGTTGCTGTGATAAATCTCTTCTGTATCACAGGCCATCTTCTGGAAAGTTCTCTCTGCCTCTCCCAAAAGCATGATAAAATACATCACCGTGCTTGGAAAAGAAGCAAAAGTTTTTATTAAGAACTGTTTAAGATTATTTCTTACCCGTGTGTGTACAGGCTGAAAAGGAAATTTTCAGAAACAAGGGCCATTAAAACGGAAACCAATGTAGTTATATATATATATATAACTATATATGTATATACATGTGTACATATATTTTAAGAGATCATTTCTTGGGGCAAATAATTTTTCTTTATTTCAACTGACTTTTCAATTTATAATTTTAACCCAGAGTATAGATTTAAATTTAATTGAAATAATGTACCCAATAATTACTTTTCTGCATAACATAACCTAGAGACATACCTTAGAGGCAAATTACCGGGAAACTGGCAAAACTTTCTTTTTTGGGACAATAAAGATTAGCTTTCTCCGAGTAGTTGATCTAGGCCAATAATCAAGTGCAGTGATGACACAAAAATAAGAACATAAGGAATTACTTGGAGGTGGTTTTCGAATGTCTGTGGCTTGTAGGAATATGGCGTGGTTTGTCACTGCCAGTGGGATGAAGGGACGAATTTAAAGTCTCTTAAAATTGTATTTTAACTGAGATGGGTAAATATGTAGGAAAGCTGTTTTGTGTATACAGTTCAGTTCAGTCGCTCAGTAGTGTCTGACTCTTTGCGACCCCATGAATCGCAGCACGCCAGGCCTCCCTGTTCATCACCATCTCTCGGAGTTCACTCAGACTCACATCCATCGAGTCAGTGATGCCATCCAGCCATCTCATCCTCGGTCGTCCCCTTCTTCTCCTGCCCCCAATCCCTCCCAGCATCAGAGTCTTTTCCAATGAGTCAACTCTTTGCATGAGGTGGCCAAAGTACTGGAGTTTCAGCTTTAGCATCATTCCTTCCAAAGAAATCCCATTTCCATGTCCAGTTCTAACTGTTGCTTCCTGACCTGCATACAGATTTCTCAAGAGGCAGGTTAGGTGGTCTGGTATTCCCATCTCTTTCAGAATTTTCCACAGTTTATTGTGATCCACACAGTCAAAGGCTTTGGCATAGTCGATAAAGCAGAAGTAGATGTTTTTCTGGAACTCTCTTGCTTTTTCCATGATCCAGCGGATGTTGGCAATTTGATCTCTGGTTCCTCTGCTTTTTCTAAAGCCAGCTTGAACATCAGGGAGTTCACGGTTCACGTATTGCTGAAGCCTGGCTTGGAGGATTTTGAGCATTACTTTACTAGCATGTGAGATGAGTGCAATTGTGCGGTTATTTGTGTATACAGATTGCCATAATTGATCTGATTGCCTGTCATCTGATCACTATATGGGAAAGGGGCTTCCCAGATGGCACTAGGGGGTAAAGGACCCACCCGCCAGTGCAGGGAGCATAATGAGAGGTGAGTTTGATCCCTGGGTCAGGAAGATCCCCTCGAGGAGAGCATGGCACCCCACTCCAGTATTCTTGCCTGGAGAATCCTATGGAGACAGGAGTCTGGCAGGCTACAGTCCTTGGGGTCACAAAGAGTTGGACATGACTGAAGCGATTTAGCATGCACGCATATGGGAAAGATATTTATCTTAAAGTCAATTCCATTTTTAATGTCACTGATGGTAATACTCAAAGAAGGCAATGGCACCCCACTCCAGTACTCTTGCCTGGCAAATCGCATGGATGGAAGAGCCTGGTAGGCTGTAGTCCGTGGGGTCCCTAAGAGTCAGACACGACTAAGCAACTTCCCTTTCACTTTTCACTTTTATGCATTGGAGAAGGAAATGGCAACCCACTCCAGTTCTCTTGCCTGGAGAATCCCAGGGACGGGGGAGCCTGGTGGGCTTCCGTCTATGGGGTCGCACAGAGTTGGACATGACTGAAGCAGCTTAGCAGCAGCAGCAGCAGCATGGTGATACCATCAGGAATTCTATATCCCAATATCTCATCATTGTTATCTTAGTTTCAAAACGTATTTGTATTTTTAATTTGCTTTGGCATTCTAAAGTAGTATTGGGAAGATAATGTTACCAATATCAATAGCAACGTTAAAACCAATGATATATAATCTATTTGAGTGACCGGAGACCATAACCGAGAGTCTAATGAGCCACTCCCTGTATATCAAACAACGTGTCTCACTGACATCCGAGCTGAGCTCAAAACGAATCAGCTCTGTTGGTCACTAACCGATGTGCAACTCACACTAGGCACGGTGCTGAAGACAGGTCTTAGAGAGGCCATGATCTCCCAAAGCTGCCTTTTGGGCCCAAGAAGCCAGCCAGTTATTAATACTTGACCACGCACAGCAGATGCCAATAACAAGGTTCCACAGGGCCCGATAGCAGTAGCTTATCCAGCGGGTACAGAGCTCAGAGACTCAGATTACCCTGGAGTCGGGTGGTGAGGATTGGGAGGATACTGGAGCTCCTGCTGCTGCTAAGCCGCTTCAGTCGTGTCTGACTCTGTGTGACCCCATAGACGGCAGCCCACCAGGCTCCCCCGTCTCTGGGATTCTCTAGGCAAGAACACTGGAGTGGGTTGCCATTTCCTTCTCCAATGCGTGAAAGTGAAAAGTGAAAGGGAAGTCGCTCAGTCGTGTCCAACTCTTAGAGACCCCATGGACTGGAGCCTACCAGGCTCCTCCATCCATGGGATGAGTACTGGAGTGGGGTGCCATTGCCTTCAGAGCTGGGCTTCGAAGGGTGAACAGTTAAGGAGTTCAGTGCGTCTGATGTGGAGATTTGGAGGACAGCGATATGGAAAGAGGCAGAGATTCCAAGCGGAGGGCCAGGACGTAAATGTGCTCAGATGTCCACACGCAAGGTTTGAGGTCATTCTCCCCCAACCCCACCTCCACCTTGGAGGGCAGGGACCCCCCCAGCAACCAGAGACGTGCTGGGGGTGCGGTGGGGAGGAGTGAGCAGAGATGCAGTCCCCGTTGGCCCCCAAGCAGGGGTGGAGAGGACAGAGAAGCCTCAAACTCAGGGGAAGTTCTGAAGTCTTTGACTCCAGGGGATGAAAGATGGCAATCAAGGGCTCGAGAGAGTTATTGCAATGAGAACCAATAGATTTGTTACCTGAGTGTTAGGAAATAGTAGGCTGCTGCTGCTGCTGCTAAGTCACTGCAGTCGTGTCCGACTCTGTGCGACCCCATAGATGGAGGCCCACCAGGTTCCTCTGTCCCTGGGATTCTCCAGGCAAGAACACTGGAGTGGGTTGCCATTTCCTTCTCCAATGCATGAAAGTGAAAAGTGGAAGTGAAGTCTCTCAGTCGTGTCCGACTCTTCGCAGCCCATGGACTGCAGCCCACCAGGCTCCTCTGTTCATGGGATTTTCCAGGCAAGGGTACTGAAGTGGGTCCCACTGCCTTCTCCAAGGAAATAGTAGGAGATCAGCCTAACTTATTTTATCTTAAAGGAGGAGAGGGTAGGTTTCAGCGTGCAGCCATAAGGAGCAGCAGTGTTGTCTTCTCAACCTCTGTGGTAAGGCCTGATGTTTTGGAAGACTGGTATTTTACATCTTAAATACCAATTATCTAAATCACGGGTCCACAGACTTAGGCCAGGTAGGAAATATTTTAGGCTTGGTTGGTCAAGGGCAAAATCAAATGTGGGATGTGGATACTTCTGTAACATGAAAGAAAACACACTGCTGCAATTTTTTGATGAAATTCAAAATGCAATTGAGTATGGTATTCTGTAATATTGGTCTGCTTATGGGGAGGGAATTATTTTTGAGGGCATGTTTTTCCTACCTGGAGTTAGTGTGCACTCTCAGCAAATCAATCAACAGCAGACGTTCATCTCTATGAACTGTTCTTAGAAACAGGTGAAGTGAGGGCTAGATTTGGTCCACAGGCTGTCGTTGTTGAGTTTGTTCAGCCAGGTACAAAAAAAAAAAGAGGTTTACCTTATCAGCACATTTCCTAGAATGCAATGAATAGAATGAGATGACATTATTGGTAGAAATGAATTAAATGTGATGGGGGCAAGTTGGGGTAATAGGGTAAGGAACCCTCACAAAGAAATAGCAAAGGAAGGCTTTTTAACCTTCAGGTTCATTCCATGAGAACCAAGAATCAGAATAACTGTAAGTTCCCCTTGATACTAAATTGAATTTTTACTCCATCCTCAGTAATCATTTTAATAATTGATTGCATGTTACATGTACCCTTTCATGATTCTTAAGTTCCAAGAAAGTGCAAATAGTCACAGGTTTCACTGACATTCTTCTTGGCACACAAAAAGAATGGAAAGAGTTGTCTAAATGCTGCGACTCTTAATGGGATACATATTTTGACTGTTGG
Organism: Cephalophus harveyi; assembly: GCA_006410635.1. Classification (NCBI taxonomy): domain Eukaryota; kingdom Metazoa; phylum Chordata; class Mammalia; order Artiodactyla; family Bovidae; genus Cephalophus; species Cephalophus harveyi. The sequence goes on along the minus strand of SJYT01017883.1, from coordinate 99,518 downwards.
GTTACAAATTTATTTGTGTGTATTGGGGAGGGACTAGAGCCTGGACAAGTGAGGAAGAAGCAGAGCGTGAATAACAACCACGTAATAAAATGCGGTGGGGAATGCTGGGCAGAGGCTCGCTTGAACTTGAGGCCATGACACCCCACATGCGGAAATTGCCCTGAAATATGTAGCAGATCCAACGGCTACACCCCTGTTAGGACCCTTTCATGTTTATGCGCCTGCCATCAGCAGCTTGGTACACATGCACAAAAGTGAGAATGTGGAAAGAATATTAGTGCGCTTATCATTTTTACCCTGTGCTATGCAGTATGTTCATCCTTTTCTTAAAAGATGAAAATTCTCCTTTCACTTATATATCATTCAACTCAATGAATTAATCTTTCCGGCCATCCTCGTGTTTATTTCACTGTCATGTAGCACAGTGCTCTTGCCTGGAGAATCCCAGGAGCCTGGGGGACTGCTGTCTATGGGGTCGCACAGAGTCGGACACGACTGAAGCGACTTAGCAGCAGCAGCAGCAGCACAGTAAAAGGGCTTCCCTGGTAGTTCAGTTGGTAAAGAATCTGCCTGCCCACCACCACCACCAGCACAATAAAAACTTTCATTGCTTTAATCATTGTCTTATTTTTGTTTTATTAATAAGGGTTTTATTTAATAAGGGTTATAGGATAGCTCAGTTGGTAAAGAATCTGCCTGCAATACAAGAGAGCACGGTTCAATTCCTGGGTTGGGAAGATCCCTTGGAAAAGGGATAGGCTACCTACTCCAGTATTCTTGGGCTTCCCTGTGGCTCAGCTGGTAAAGAATCTGTCTGCAGTGTGGGAGACCTGGGTTCGATCCCTGGGTTGGGACGATCCCCTAGAGAAGGGAAAGGCTACCCACTCCAGTATTCTGGCCTGGAGAATTCCACGGACTATGAGTCGGACACGACTGAGCGACTTTCACTTTCACTTTTCACTTTCAGTTTCAGTCTCAATATAGAAAATTTGGGGCTTGTTAGTTTTTTTAAAAGACAGTTGGATTACCCTCATGCCTCAGATCATCAGAAAATAAGTATTTGAAAATTAAGGACCATAATGAGAGTGGTGTTGACCCAATGAACTCTCCTTATTTATTTATTTTTGGCTTAATAAATACTCCATGCTAGACTCTTTTCCAAGTCCTTTACAAGTTTTCATGCACTAAGTGCTCATGGTTCCTGTCCCATAGGCTTGTTACCATCATAATTGAAACAGAAGAGGGGAAATGGAGGCATAAGCAAGCCAGGAGTCTTGCCCAGGCTCACATACACACACACAGAGGGGGAAGAGCTAAAATTTGAACGCTTCTGTTTGTAGAACTCATGGATTTTTTTTTTTTTTTAAGAACTACATTGCTGTCTTCTGCTACTTCCCAATAGCTGGGGAAACAGTTTGGAAAGAGGACCTGTGAAAAATGGGCAAGTCGGGTTTTCCATGCCATCCCTAGAATAGGCTCCCTAGGGATTCATAGGCAAATCATTATTCTAGAGCTGGTGGTCCCACAGCTGTTGGCCATTGAGCTTCCCTATAACCTTCTAGAAGTGTCAGAGAGCAGCTGTTGGAGAAGCTGAGCTTCCAGCAGCTGCTGAGCAAACACCTCCCTGCGCGCAGTGGGGTGACTGCCTCCAGTAGGCCAGCAGAGGCGTATCCTGGGTGGCGAGCCAGGGGCAGGCCGTCTCCTCCCATCTGGGACTGGTGGTTCCAGGGGAAGGTTTGGAAGCAATAACTGATTCTGAAACACAGGAGGGTGTTAAGGCATCTTGGTGTTTATAAAAACGACACCCAGAAGCACATGTGTGCTCTTCCAACGGGGATTTAATTCAGAGCTGGTGATTAATGAAGAACTCAGGCTCTGTATGTGCAGCCGTCATGTAAACTCGATGCAGGGTGAACAAAACAGTCATTAATTTGCAGATACATTTTCTTTCTCCGTCAAACTTTCCAATGTTTCTTAAGCATGTTGTTTATATAAAATTTATTTATAGCGGATTTTTACCCTCCCTCAGTAATCACTGAAGAGAGAGATATATAAACAGGAAATGTCTCCCTTTAATTCCAGCTAACACCTTTGTTATTTATACTAGCATGCATAAGTCTCTCTTTATGACATAACATCTGTTGCTGGAAGAATGGCTTTGTTGGCAGAAGTGAGTAATGTCCTTTGAACCAAGCAAAAGAAGAGATCAGTCACAGAAGAGAAAAATAATCTGGTTCCATACATTGGCTATAATGCAGACCAAACGTACACACTTGCACACAAATTGACATGGTGATATAAAGCTCTTCCTGGATTCCTCATGGGGGGCAATGTGAGCTGAGAATTTGGCTGCTTGTCCACTCTTGCAGATGAACTTGAGAGCTTTTAGGGGCTCTGTGCTTTCTCTCATTCCTGATGAAGACATTCCTATTTGTGAGAAGTTTGCATTTATGACATTTTATATTTGCCCTTAACCATTTTCTTTCTTAAAATTGTCAGTATGCGCAATGAAATTATAATTTAATTCTTATTGTAAATTAAACGTCTCCTGAGTTTACTTTACTGAATAAACTCTGTTTCTTAATAGAAATATATATATACACACACATATTTTTTCTTTGGCTGTATTTTTGCTAAAATGAAGCAAAATGATATTAATGTGGTTTGGAATGAAAATCCCAGCTTACGCAAACAAGTACTCACCTTTTTAAAGATAAGGTTTATTTTAAACATTGTAAAATCTAATATGTGCACTCCTGAAAATTTGGAAAATGTGTAAAAGCGGAAAGAGAATGTGCTTATAATCTACTACTTGGGATTTCCACTCATATTGGTGATCCAGCATGGGATCTTTGGAATTACAAAGAATGAAAACTATAGAATTGCTTGGAATAAAGTTTTACTCTTTGGAAGAAAAGCTATAGCAAACCTAGACAGTGTATTAAAAAGCAGAGATATTACTTTGCTGACAAAAGTCCGTATGGTCAAAGCTATGGTTTTTCCAGTAGTCATGAATGGATGTGAGATTTGGATCATTAAGAAGGCTGAGCACCAAAGAATCGATGCTTTCAAACTACGGTGCTGGAGAAAACTCCTGAGAGTCCCTTGGACAGCAAGGAGATCAAACCAGTTAATCCTAAAGGAAATCAATCCTGAAAATTCATTGGAAGGACTGATGCTGAAGCTGAAACTCCAATAATTTGGCCATCTGATGTGAAGAGCTGACTCATTGAAAAAGACTCTGATGCTGGGAAAAATTGAGGGCAGGAAGAGAAGTGGGTGACTGAGGATGAAATGGTTGGATGGCACCATTGACTTAATGGACATGAGTTTGAGCAAACTCTGAGAGATAGTGAAGGACAGGAAAGCCTGGTGCACTGCAGTCCATGGAGCTGCAAAGGGTTGGACATGAGTTAGTGACTGAACAATGCAAGATATTGAATATACTTCTCTGTGCTATACAGTAGGTCCTTGTTATCTATTTTATATATAGTAGTGTGTATCTGTATAGTTATAGTGTATCAGTATAGTTAATTCTATACTGATAATTCAGTTCAGTTCAGTTCAGTCATTCAGTTGTAACCGACTCTTTGTGACCCCATGAATTGCAGCACGCCAGGCCTCCCTGTCCATCACCAACTCCCGGAGTCCACCCAAACTATACTTATCCTATAGTTAATCCTATACTCCTAATTAATCCCGCCCCCTCCTATCTCTCCTCTGGTAACAGTAAATGTGCTTTATGTGCATGAGTCTGTTTCTGTTTTATAAATAAGTTCATTTGTATCCTTTTTTGATTCCACATAAAAGTGATGCCATAAAATACTTTTTTTGGTTGACTGACTTCACTTAGTGTGATAACCTCTAGGTCCATCCATGTTGATGCAAATGGCATTTTTTTTCTTTTTATATAGCTGAGTAATATTCCAGTATGTGTGTGTGTGTGTGTGTGTCTTCTTTATCCATCCGTCTGCTGATGGATGCTTAGGTTGCTTCCCTCTCTTGGCTATTGTGAATAGTGCTGCTATGACCACTGGTGGGCATGTATCTTTATAAATTAGGGTTTTCCTTTTTTTTCAGATGCATGCCCGGGAGTGGGCTTGCTGGATCGTATGGTAGCTCTATTTTTAGCTTTTTGTGGAGCATCTATACTGTCCCTCATAACTGCTGTACCGACTTACATTCTCACTAACAGTGTAGGAGGAATCCCTTTTCTCCACACCCTCTCTGGAGTTTATTATTTGTGGACTTTTTGATGATGGCCATTCTGACTGGTGTGAGGTGGTACTTCATTGTTTTGACTGCCATTTTTCCAGTAATTAGTAATATGGAGCATCTTTCCATGTGCACGTTGGCCCTCTGTGTGTCTTCTTTGGAGAAGTGTCTATTTAGGTCTTCTGCCCATATTTTGATTGGGTTGTTTGCTTTCTTGAGATTAAATTGTATGAGCTCTTTGTGTTTTTTGGAAGTTAAGCCCTTGTCAGCTGCATCATTTGCAAATATTTTCTCCCAGTCCATAGGTTGTTTTTTGTTTTGTTTATGGTTTCGTTTGCTGTGACACAGGTGGTAAAGCATCTGCCTGTAATGAGGGAGACTTGGGTTCGATCCCTGGGTCAGGAAGATCCCCTGGAGAAGGAGATGGCCACCCACTCCAGTATTCTTGCCTGGAAAATCCCATGGACGGAGGAGCCTGGCAGGCTACAGTCCATGGGGTTGCAAAGAGTCGGACATGACTAAGCGACTGAACTGAACTTGCTGTGTAAAAGTTATAAGTTTAATCAATCCATAACTATTTTTGATGACTACCAGTGACAAAGTCAACTGAGAATCTTTAGTCTTGTACAAAGATTCTCTCCACTTTTCTGTAGAGGAAGGCATAGTTTGGGGGAAGGCAGTATCCTGTTAAGTGCTCTAGGAAATCAGAAAGCCCCTGGGAGAATTCTGAGATGACTTGGCCACCAGTTTTTCAGCTGGATACCAATAACCATAGTATGATGAGCTGCGTGCTCACACATTTTTCTCATTCTATTCTGCTGTAGTGAATCTTGAATTTCTTACATTTTGATAATTATGAGAGCTCCATAAAAAAAAAAAAAAAAAAAAAACAACTCTTTAAGTGATAATTTTCACAGTATTTTATTCATGTAGAATTGACCTCTCTCGTGAATAAATGGGACTTCCTAAGTGGCGTTAGTGATAATCTACCTGCCTGCCAATGCAGGAGACTTCGGGAGACTCAGGTTCGATTTCTGGGTCGAGAAGATCCCCTGGAGGAGAAAGTGGCAACCCACTCCAGTATTCTTGCCTGGGAAATCCCATGGACGGAGGAGCCTGGTGGGCTACAGTACATGGGCGCAAAGAGTTGGACATGACTGAGCTCCTCACTTTGAGATTGTTAGATTAATATGACTTTGAACAGTAAGGGACTACCTTATTAAATATAAATGCCGCACCACAGAACTTGGATTAATAAAAAAAAAAAAAAAAAGACAAGGTTTCTTTTCACTTGGGAAGTTGAACATGCCTCATTTCCCAAGTCTTGATAGATAAGCTGGCGTCCGTCTATTTCATCCTAGTGAGTGTGTGCTAACACGGGGTAGAAACGTCATTCTCTTGACTCTGGAATCCAGCTGGTCTTTACTCACATTCTCTCTGTAATATTCATTGCGCGGCTGTTAGGAAGATGTCAGATGGGATTTCTGCCAATTGAGCATCTGAGAAGTTGAGTCACAAAGCAATTCGATGACTTGCCTAAGGTTGTGACCCAAATCCACAAGAAAGCAGAGAATACTTTAAAGGTGGTGTTGACCGTCCCTCACAGGAAGCCATCACTCCGGTTTGCAGTGGTACGGTCACTGTAAAAACACGGCTGGGGAGCGTTTCCCTCTTGCGCAGTCTCTATTTCTTGGGCTGATGGCAGCTATAAATCTTAGTGGTTCTCTCAGAACAGAATCTGACTCCAGCTTTTATAGAATTTGCCATTGCAGGATATCTCTCATCCGCCACCGCTTGCTCACGTATTTTGACGGCTAATATTTGAAATGTGGGGAAAGTTATGCTGGGGAAGAATAAGAAAGCTTGGGGGACTGTGTCATTCTTTCCTGCATAAAAAGGCAAACTGCAACAAGGAGAAGGAAGAATGGAACATTGATTGTTAATAGATGCTTAAACACTCTGGGATCATTGCTGAACGGAATTTGGGTTTGCACGTGCGATGTCGTCTCTGAGATTCATTCAGATGAAATGTGTGAGCGTGTGTGTATGTACGTGTGCATGCACATGAGATGGATGTGTACATCAGTTTATGCAATCATCTCTGTGGTTTTTCTTGGTGTTTGGAATATCTTAATAAATCAAACTGCTCTGTCACTTTATTATATAAACCAAACCATGAATGTAAACGATTCCACTTCAGTTTATTTTTTTATATGGAGGTGAAGCATAAAAAATAATTAACCTAAAGTTAATTTGAAGGGTATAATTGCCATTTTAGGCAACAAATGAGTGCTTATAAAACTCACAAGCTCTCTTTCATAAGAAGCAAATTAGAACATTTGAGAAATCTAGTTTTTTTTAAAAACCAGAAAGAAGAATTTGTGAGTTACCATTAAGATCTGATCTTCCACCGCTTAAAATGGAGAATACTCGAAAAAAGTGAATCTTGGGAGAAGCGTGAGAAAAATCAGACACTCTGACTTTAATCTTTAAACAGTGAAGTATGTGGAAATGCTGGTGACATTTTTTTTTAATTTTTAATTTTCTCGTTGGAGTGTAATTGCTTTATACTTTTGCGTTGGTTTCTGCTGTGTAACAGCATGAATCAGCCCTAAGTATACATATACCACTCCCTCTTGAGCCTTGCTCCCAGCCCTCTAGGCCATCACCGACCCTGAGCTGAGCTCTCTGTGCTCAGCAGCAGCCTCCCACTAGCGTCTGTTTCACCCACGGTGGCGTTTACATGTCAGCGCTACTCGCAATGTGTCCGCCTCTCCCCTGCTCCGGCTGGGTCCACAGGCCCATCCTCTATGTCTGCATTGCTCTTCCTGCTCTACAAATAAGTTCATCACTACGGTGACATTATTTACAGTCTAGTTTTGTAAATGCTTTGGAGGAAATTCAACATATCCAAAATTAATAATTAGTAAAGCCTATACTTTGAGTGCAGAGAGGGCAATGGCACCCCACTCCAGTACTATTGCCTGGAAAATCCCATGGGTGGAGGAGCCTGGTGAGCTGCAGTCCATGGGGTCGCTGAGGGTCGGACAGGACTGAGCGACTTCACTTTCACTTTTCACTTTCCTGCATTGGAGAAGGAAATGGCAACCCATTCCAGGGTGCTTGCCTGGAGAATCCCAGGGACGGGGGAGCCTGGTGGGCTGCCGTCTGTGGGGTCACACAGAGTCGGACACGACTGAAGTGACTTAGCAGCAGCAGCAGACTTTGAATGGGCTTCCCCAGTGGCTCACCGGTACAGAATCCGCCTGCTATGCAGGAGATATGGGGGACTTGGGTTCAATGCCTGGATTGAGAAGATCCCCTGGAGGAGGACATGGCAACCCACTCCAGCATTCTTGCCTGGGAAATCCCATGGACAGAGGAGCCTGGCGAGCTATAGTCCAAAGGGTTGCAAAGAGTTTGACATGGCTGAGCACACACAGCCACATACCTTGAAAGGCAAATGACATTCTTGACCTGTGCTTTTTTGATTGTGGCGAGTCAAATTTATTTCTCTATGCTTGCTATTTTGGTATAGGATTTTATTTATGCTGGGGCTTGTACATGACTGTGGTATCACTATAATTGCAATTTAAATACAAAATTGCTCAGCCATATCCATCTTGTTTGCTTTCCATGGTCATATGAAGGAGGGGGTGATGCCCTATATTTTCCCACTCCATAAGTATAAACAACAACTCTTGGTCTTTGAGTTGGTTAGTAACTGAATGCAGGTTGGTTTGTTGTAAAGGCAAATCTAATAGTGTAATTTTTAATAAATGAAAATCCTTGTAGCAAGTATAAGTCGTTTGCAGTATATTACAATCAGAGGGTTCCATAATAAAGTGCTAATTGCAACTTGGCTGTAAAGTTACATTTTGCATGCAAATTGGTCTGCAGGGAGTTATTGTTTGGTGTACCATTGGTAAGAACACTAACATTAGTTTGTAATTTGTTTAAAGTGGCACACCATTATTACTAATATATTAGAAGTAGTTTTAGAAAAAATATTACTTCCTTGTGGAAGACAGAAATATTTTGTTACTATACTTTTTGAAGTTTTTATTTGATGTGGACCATTTTAAAGTCTTTATTGTATTTATTATGACACTGCTTCTGTTTCATGTTTTGATTTTTTGGCCACAAGGCATATGGGATGTTAGCTCCCGGACTAGGTATTGAACCCACACCCCCTGCATCGGAAGGCAAAGTTTTAACCACTGGACCACCATGAAAGCTCCTGTTACTGTGTTTTGAAGAAAAGCAGAGCAAGACCACTCAGATTGAGAACCTGAGCATTTCATATAGATAGCAGAGAATGGAAATCTATAGCACATTATATAATTAAAATCTTTATTCACTCTGAATTATGTGTTTCATATCCTCATAGCAAAGACTGCTTCTATTTTTGCAAGCAAATTCTGATGCTGGTATTTTTTAAAATATCTTTTTCCTTCTTATATGCAAAATGCAAACAGGTAAAATGGCCTTATCAGCTTAGATGGTCAGCCGAACTGATGTTGTCTGAACTGTAGTAGTCTCATTGAGAGCTGCCTTGTGGGTAATTATCTGGGTAAGTGGTTTGAAGTGTGCATGTGCATAAGCTATTTGGCTGGAAATATGACGACCGATTACTTGCTGCTACTTGATTGAATACCAGGTAAGTGCTTCCCTGGTGGTTCAGTGGAAAAGAACATGCCTGCCAGTGCAGGAGACACAGGAGGCGCAAGTTTGATCCCTGGGTCAGGAAGATCCCCTGGCAGAAGAAATGGCCCCCCGCTCCAGGATTCTTGCTGGAAAATCCCAAGGAGAGAGGAGCCTGGCGGGCTGCAGTCCACGGGGTCGCAAAGAGTCGGACACGACTGCGCGGCTCAGCAATAGCAGTCGCAGTGCTGGTCTTCTGCCTCCTCAGCCAGGCTTACTGCTGGGCATTTTATGCTTTTTGCTGTGATGGTAAATGAGACTGTTTCCTTCATTTTTCTTTCTGCTCTCTCATTGCTGGTGTATAGGAATGCAAGTGATATTTATGCATTAATTTAGTATCCTAGAAAAATGGTACAGATGAACCTATTTCCAAGGCAAGAATACAGACACAGATGTAGAAAATGGGCATGTGGGCATGGAGGTGGGGGAGGAGCGAGTGGGATGCCCGGGAGGGCAGCGGTGACGTACATACACTGCCGAGTGGAAAGCGCCTGGGGAGCTCCACGGACAGGGGAGCCTGGGCCCAGTCCACGGGGCCCCTCGGAGGCAGACCCCACTGAAGTGGCAGCACACACGCATGTAGAGAACAGCTACCGACCCGGGCGCTCCTGCAGCGCGGCGGGATTCCTTACCAGCTGAGCCGTCAGGGAAGCCCCACGAAACAGGCAGCTAGTTACTCCTTGGAAGAAAAGTTATGACCAATCTAGATAGCATTTTCAAAAGCAGAGACATTACTTTGCCGACTAAGGTCCGTCTAGTCAAGGCTATTGTTTTTCCTGTGGTCGTGTATGGATGTGAGAGTTGGACTGTGAAGAAGGCTGAGCGCCGAAGAATTGATGCTTTTGAACTGTGGTGTTGGAGAAGACTCTTGAGAGTCCCTTGGACTGCAAGAAGACCCAACCAGTCCATTCTGAAGGAGATCAGCCCTGGGATTTCTTTGGAAGGAATGATGCTAAAGCTGAAACTCCAGTACTTTGGCCACCTCATGCGAAGAGTTGACTCATTGGAAAAGACTCTGA
>SJYT01017883.1:58487-89563 GCA_006410635.1 Cephalophus harveyi | reverse complement strand
AGCTGAAACTCCAGTACTTTGGCCACCTCATGCGAAGAGTTGACTCATTGGAAAAGACTCTGATGCTGGGAGGGATTGGGGGCAGGAGGAGAAGGGGACGACAGAGGATGAGATGGCTGGATGGCATCACGGACTCAATGAATGTGAGTCTGAGTGAACTCCGGGAGGTGGTGATGGACAGGGAGGCCTGGCGTGCTGCGATTCATGGGGTCGCAAAGAGTCGGACACGACTGAGCGACTGAATTGAACTGAACTGAGGAACCTACTGCATCGCACAGGGAGCTCAGCTTGGTGCTCCGAGGTGACCTAGAGGGGAGGGAGACCCCGGAGGGAGGGGATAGATGTATACATACAGCTTATTCACTTCATTGTACAGCAGAGACTCATGCAACATGGTAAAGCAATTATATTCCAATTTTCTAAACTGTGTATTATAGAGAAAGATAAAGAAATATGGTCTGTGTAGCAAATGAAAAGCAATATAGTGCAATAGTGTGTGGAAAGCAGTACAGACAGAACAGTGGTGATTCATATCTGTCTCTCTGCCCCGAGGCTGTTTTTCCAAGTTTAAGTTTAAGGACTCGTGTTATTCTTTGATGACTATGACTTGGCATGCCTGTGAAAAGGTACAAAGCAACACTAGCAATTGTCTGAAAGAGTCCAGGACGTTTCCTAAAATGAGCCTGAAGGCACAGAGGGTAAAAGTATCTCTTCCCAATCCAGTGGGTAAATTAAATTGGGTCAAAACTGTTGGGGAGCAAAGCAGGATCCCAAAGCTTGACCTGACTGAACTTAGTCCACCACCACTGGACTTAGTCTACCGCCCCTGGACTTAGTCCACCACTCCTGCACTTAGACCTCCTCCACTGGTGAGACCTCCACTTCGCTGGAATCAAGTCTCTGCTGGACATTTGGAAGTGCTCATGTCCTAGGTCAATGCGTATGTTGCTTCAGTCATGTCCGACTCTTTCAGACCCCATGGACTGTAACCCGCCAGGCTCCTCTCTCTGTGGGAATCTCCAGGCAAGAATCCTGGAGTGGGTTGCCACTTCCTTCTTCACAAGAGGTCCAGAGATGAAGTAAAGCATGAAACACGTTGCAAATACAAGCCAGGGAAGAACAAACCCATGCAAAGTGCTTTCATCAGCTCTGTTTTGTTTTCATATAATATACAGTACTTATTCTTTACTGTTAAAGTCCTTGATTTTATAGTATTCATGATACAGTGTTTTGATATGACCGTTACTAAAGATTTACTCTCAGATAGCTAAGATGCAAGAAAACCAGGAGCGCCGCTTCTAAGCGTGCTTTTCTTTGCTCCCCTAACAGGTTTCTGTGATCTACAGAAGCACGTGATCAGGCAAGGACACCTAGTCTTGTGTCTCTCACAGGCTTTCTTCAGGGGATTGTGGGCTGGGCGATGTTCTTAGCCAAAAGGCAGGAGGCAGGGGAGTTCAGAAGGGTAATTGATTTGGAGAATAAATCAGCAAGTTCACACTGGGGCTAGAAAACACAGCCTCCCTCAGCATTTTAATAGATAGACAATCATTAATTTTACCCCAAATTACAAGCATGCTTATAATGTTTCAACAGCTGTTGATTAATTGTCAGACAGCAATAATGGGAGGATGAGAAAATCTTGTTGATGGAAAGTTCAGAAAGGTCAGCAAATTTACGTGGAACACAGCTGTCCCTTCTAACCTCCAGTGAAACTGTCAGACCATCCATCGCCCTCCCTGGAACCAACTCTTCTGGGCTATAGGAGGCAGATTTTCTTTCTCTCAAAAATAAACTGTGCTGATTTATCATTAGAGCATTAAAAAGCTGTAAGACTTTTAAATGTGAATGCACTTTGTAATTTTAATTCAGGAGGGTGCAAAAAGTAGAGAAAGATGGTGAATCTATGTTTCTTGTGAGAAAAAGCCCAAGGCCATGGACCTCTGTGTGTTGCTGCCATTGGACAGCACATTTCAAGAGGGTGCATGGGTGTTCTACCTACTAGGTGGACATTTAAATAAAAATTTTTTTTATCCTCTTTGAGCCTGAGTTTCACTATCTTTAGGATATGAATAAGGATTTTTATTTTGCCATGATATTGGAATACTTGAAGTATGTGCATATGATGTCCAAGTGTAGGTACCCACCCACTAAAAATATGTAATAAATATTTCTTTTAGAACTTCCCCGGAAGTGTAATGGTTAAGAATCCACCTCCTAATGCAGGGGACACAGGTTCGATACCTGGTTGGGAAATATCCCACAAGCAGCAGGGCAACCAAGCCCGTGTGCCACAAGTAAGACCCAATCCAGCCAAATAAAAATATAAATATTAAAAAAAAGCAAGGAAATAGAGATGTAAATACACTATAATCTAATATTCAAAAAGAAAAACATTAATAAAAAAATCCTCTCACCTTTCCTGTCTCTGCCCTTCCAAAGTGAATATGAAATGAGAGATTGGTTTTAACTGTTGAAAAGCAAAACAAGTAAACAAGTACCTTTAATTCTGATTGGATAATTTCCTTATCTGCATGCCATTCTGATCTTAGGGCAATTCGAGCTAAATTATAAATGATGTATGGCAGAATCCAGAAATACATTTTGTTGATTTTTTACAAGAAGATGTGTACATACTTGTTTAGGACATAGGAATTCTTTTCATGCAATAAGGTTGAACCTGCACCTACCAATTCTGTATTATTGTAAAATAATAAATATGAGGAAAAAAAATCAAACCTAGGAAGAATATTAAAAAATTGCCATAGCTGTGTCAACAACAGTGCCTGGCCAACCACCGTTTAGAGTTACTTGAACTGGAAACCAGAGCAGCTGCCAAGTGGCACGTGGCGCCTGTGACTTTGAACTTGACTGGGACAGGAAATGAAAGCCTCTTGCCGCGTTTCCCCAGCTCCCAGGGACCCCTGCCTGACACTCACAGATGTGTCTCTGTCTGTCAGAGCCAGGCTTGTTTGTGGGGTGGGAGAAAGCACAGTCATACTCTGCTCTCATAGTGTGGAAGTCATGGTCCCACCATGACCACGCATCCTCACGAAGGCGGAGTCAGGCCGGTGGCCACTGCGGCAGCTGCGTCACACAGGAAGAGTGTCCCGGGTATTGTCGATGCAGGAAAAGTGGGGAAAGAGCAGGGATGGAAAGAGACGGACAGACTGGGCTACCTGCTTCCTCTGGAATGAGCAGGGCTGTGTGTTAGGCTGCGGGTTGAGCAGAAGTGAAAGGCCGTGAGCACTGGGCTCTGGGTGTGTGGTGTCAGGGGTAAAGCGGTACGTTAGAGCATGAAGTCCAACCTAGATAGCATTTTCAAAAGCAGAGACATTACTTTGCCGACTAAGGTCCGTCTAGTTAAGGCTACGGTTTTTCCAGTGGTCATGTATGGATGTGAGAGTTGGACTGCGAAGAAGGCTGAGCACCGAAGAATTGATGCTTTTGAACTGTGGTGTTGGAGAAGACTCTTGACTGCAAGGAGATCCAACCAGTCCATTCTGAAGGAGATCAACCCTGGGATTTCTTTGGAAGGAATGATGTTGAAGCTGAAACTCCAGTACTTTGGCCACCTCAGGAGAAGACTTGACTCATTGGAAAAGACTCTGATGCTGGGAGGAATTGGGGGCAGGAGGAGAAGGGGACGACCGAGGATGAGATGGCTGGATGGCATCACCGACTCGATGGACGTGAGTCTGAGTGAACTCTGGGAGTTGGTGATGGACAGGGAGGCCTGGCGTGCCGTGATTCATGGGGTTGCAAAGAGTTGGACACGACTGAGCGACTGAACTGAACTGAACTGAACTGAGAGCGTGAAAGATGTACACGGGAGGCTGTGGGTTCAGACCGCACAGTCGGTACCCTAAGTGAAGATGTCACGTGGGTCCAAAACATGATTCTGAAAGGAGATTAGCAGAGTCTGGAGCATAGACTGTTCATTTCTTGGCTTTCTCCCCTTGCTTTTCTTCTGGGCTTCCCGCTTGTTCAGTGGGTTCCCCAGCAAGGGGACGGGCCCTGGTTATGGGATGAAACTGCTCTTGAGGACCACACCCCTCCCCTATTTTTGCTATTCCACCCTGACCCAGCGCTGGTCTCACTCTGAGCCCCCTTTTCTTCACCTTTCACATTTCTTCAGGATCCTTAAACTCAACTTTGCTAAACTCAAACTGCAATCCAAGAGAAGTTCATGTTGCAAAAATCTAAGCCAGGGACAATTTATTTTCCTCTGAAAATTCTAGCTGTAAGTAACTCAAACTTTTGGAAGGTTGCAACAGTTCCCACAGAAGAAGTACAACTTTGTTTCAAAATAAAACTAGCTTTAACTTTGTTCATCTTAAAATAGCACACATTCATAGTAAAATGTAAGCAACATAAAACATTATTTTTAAAATATTATTCCAAATTTCCTGATCCTAAAATAATCACATCTTTGGCATTCATTATTATAAGTATTTGTTTAACCATATATAAGTCCTGATCTTGTAATTTCATTTTCTATTAACAATGACAGTTTAAATTATTTTATATTTATAATAAATATATTTTACATGTCCAGTATTCATGGCTGCACTTTTTTAAACAAGTTGCTTAATTATGGACTTAATATTGCCTTAAGTTTTTTAGGATTATAATTAACATCCTGAACATCCTTGTACATCTTAAGAAACTTTCTAATTTATAAGTTGTATGATTAAAAATTTGTTTAAATGCTATGATTGTTCAAAAGGTCGTGCAATTTATGTAGGTCTTTTTCCTCGCATCCTCAATAATACTAGTCAATACTTTTAATTACATTGTATCTGTTAGATAAACACTATTTTATTATTTTTACTTAATATTAGGATTTTTTAAAACCTACTTTTGATCTACTTATTGGCTTTTGAGTTTCTCATTTTCTAACAGAATAGCTTTTAAAAATTTTTTGTGTTCTGGTCCTTTTTTTCCTATGGATTTTTTTTTTTACTTTTTTCTTTTTATATGAGCTCTTTGGGACTTCCCAGTTGACTCAGTGGTAAAGAACCCACCTGCAGAGCTGGAGACGCAGGCTTGTTCCCTCTGGAAGATTTCCTGTAATGGAAATGGTAACCCACTCCAGTATTCTTGCCTGGGAGATCCCATGGACAGAGGAGCCTGGTGGGCCAAAGTCTTGGGATTTCAGAAGAGTTGGACATGACTGAACGACTAACCAACAACAGCAAGCTCTTTGTATATCGAGCCACAGAAAGAATATTGTACCCAGTCTTTCTGGGTTATTTGTCAATCTTAATTGTGCTCATATTTTTGCTATAGAGTTGTAAGCATTACATGTTTATCTCTATTTTATCAACAGTCTGGTATGTGGGTTCCTGTATATTAGTATTTTTGCATAACCCGCATTTAAATCGAGGTACTTTGCTTCGGCACTTCCTCCAGTAGCTTATACCTGACCTATTACATAATTAAATACAGGCTCTTTAAATGGAACTGGTTCTCTATAATGGCATTCCAAGTGTGATAATGGTTGGGAGAAAGAGTATAAGAAAGAGAAGCTGGAAGCTTGCCATGATCGGTGCTGAAAGGCTTTCTGTACTACCGTGAGGGTGGGGTGGGAACTTGAGACGTTCAGAAGGGTGGTTTCATTGCAAATTTGACTGTGCCAAGAGTTAATGATAGTAGGGAGCATTGCCTGAGTATTGACCAGCATGGATGAATTAACCAGCTCTCCTGTTTTACGTATGTTTATTTGGTGATGAAATTTAATTGAGCACCACTGGAACTGCATAGTGTTTTTACAGAGGATGAGAAGATTCTTAGTTTATTGCCGTAAAAGTACCTTAATGTTGCACCCGCCGTGGTTAATTGTTTGGTATTATCACTGTCAGCTTCACTCCCAGATTATTCTATAGATGTGTAGGAAGGAAGCTAACCAGACAGTGACTTCTATCTTTGCCCTCCCTGAATACTAATTGTACTGTATGAGACATTCATATAAGCTGTCAGAGAGACCTTGATGATAGGGTTTATGATTGGGTGGTTATTAATATTATTATTAAGGAGGATTTAATGAGCCAGACATTGTTCTAGGCACTTTACATGAATTATCTCACAGAATCACTGTTTCTCAGATAAGGAAACTGAGACTGGAAAAGTGTGATATCTTGATTCAAATCATCTAGGTAAGAAAGTGGCAGAATAAAGACTCTAAATCGTAAATTGTGAGCGCTTGGGCTTTTCTGAAACCCAAGACCATGTTTCTGAGCACTGTGGAAAGCATTCAGAAATGGGGGCAGCTTTGAAACCATAGCTATCTTTGCAAAACCTGGAAGAAATAGTCCAAAGACTGAAAGTACTGTATTATCTACAGGAATTCATAGCAGCTACTGTATGAAATAAAAGCTAGTCTCGGCATCAGAAGATCCACCAGAAACTCGACAATATTTCTGACAGAATTTTCTGGCTACAAAATAGGAACTATTTCTCTAAAGCACAGCACTTGGGAACATGTGACACGCCATGAGGAAACTGGCCAAGCAACAGTAGGTGATTCAAAGTGAGGTCAAGCCTGCCGATGCTGACGCTCAGGGTCCGTGCAAGTCTACAGCATCTGCAAAGTCAAAGTGGCAACTCAAGCAAATGCACCCAAGTGTGTGTGTTCCATGTGAATCCCGTGTGTGTGTGTGTGTGTGTGTGTGTGTGAAAATGTCTCCCTCCTCCAAAGGTAGGAAGGAAAAATAAGAGGCCCAAGAGTATATTAAGCAAAGAAAGACAGGTGCACCAACTTTCAATGCTTTTTGGTTAACCCCCTTGGAAGCGTGTTGTTTTGAGGTCATGAAAACTGTTGGATCTGTTGTGGGTATTTTAATTTATCCAACTCAGTAAGTCAGAAAGAGAAAAACAAATCTCATATATTAACGCATATATGTGGAATATAGAAAATGGTATAGATGAACCTGTTTTCAGGGCTTTCAGAGACACAGGGGTAGAGAATGGACATGTAGACAAGGGGTGGGGAGGAAGGGATAGGATGGATTGGGGGACTGGGACTGACATATATATACATACACCCCCACGTGTGAGCCAGCTGGCTGGAGGGAACCTGCTGTAGCACAGGGAACTCAGTTGTGCTGACCTAGAAGTGTGGGATGGGGGGGTATTTGCATCTGATCCTGTGATGCCATGGACGGCAGCACGCCAGGCCTCCCTGCCCTTCACTGTCTCCTGGAGTTTGCTCAAACTCATGTCCACTGACCCAGTGATGCTATCTAACCATCTCTTTGCTTTGTTGTACAGCAGAAACTAACACAGCATTATAAAACCACTGTACTCCGATGAAAAAAGGAAAGCTACATGGGGATGATGTCATCATTTCATCATTTCATCTTCTTGTTGTAGAACACAAAGAATTTGTGTCCACGGTTGCAGAGAACGGCTTTTTAATAGACAATGCCGTCTGACCTCTGTCCACTCAAATTGATGTACATCAGACATGCTAGCCATCTATAAAATTACTCTTGCCTATTTTTTTGTTCTTGTTTATTAACTTTGCAATGATACATAGATGTCTATATATACTTTCAATCCAGTATATTTCATGTGATAAACAATGGATAACTATGTTTCGGTAGGAACTATAAGAGATTTCCAGGTCATTCTGATATCCATTATTTTCTTAGAAGTAAATCTGACAACTGAACACTGAGTCAAAACTGAACTTCCTTTTTTTATGGTGGAATTTAAAACTTAGATGAATGTTAATGTTTGGATGTAGCTCCTTGAAAAAGAAACCTTCACAAAAACGGATTGCATTATATCAATTTGGGGCTCATGTGCACTTCCCCCATAAAAACACTAGAAAGACAAGAAGCTATAAAACAAATGAAAAGTGAGCCACAGGCATAAATTATAAAAATGGAAATATATGAAAATATCTTACAGCTTCTTTTAGCAATTATGTTGGAACCAAATCGAACACTTCAGAAAAGTGTTGGAGGATTGTCAAAAGTCGAATTGGAGGATTTGGATGTGTCAGTTTTCATTAGGGATTTGCACCTCTGCACTGCTGGCTTAGATAAAGCCTGTGTTTGGATAGACCCAAATGGGAGTAATGGACTCAAAGGGGAGTAAACGAAAACCATGTCTGCAAACCACTGTATCAGCGGACATCACAGTAGAGACAATTGCTGAAGAGCAAAAAGCTCCTGATGAACTTGTCCCAGAGATAACCTTTCAAGGCAGAAATGCATCTGCTAGGGTCTGGCAAGAAGCAGCTCCCTTGCTCAATTTCTGATAATCAAAGAAGACTCTGACAAAGTCTTTGACAAAGACAAAGATAATCAAAGACCATCCACAGCTGTCAATTAGTTTCTTTAGCTCTGACTTCTGTTCTTAACTACACTTTCAAGTCTGTGTTCATGTAACATGTTTGATCTGGGTTTGCTTAGGAAGATGGATGGTAATAAAAAAAATGATGTTTTATATTTTTATCCAAAATTTACATTTCTCTAACAGAAAACTTCAATGCTTGCCTCCTCAACTTTTATTTTTCTTTATTATTTACTATTTTTCTTAGAAATTGTGAGCATGGTCTCCACTATGCTTTCAGCTGTTGTTTGTTGATGCTGTTTGATCACTATGTTGTGTCCAGCTCCTTGTGACCCCACGGACTGTAGCCCACCAGGCTTCTCTGTCGATGGGATTTCCCAGGCAGGAATACTGAATGGGTTTCAGTCCATTTCCTTCTCCAGGGGATCTTCCCGATCCAGGGATCAAACTTGCATGTCCTGCATTGGCAGGTGGATTCTTAACTGCTGAGCCACCAAGGAAGTCCATTATTTCAATTCTTTTTAGTTAAATGCTATTTGCATTTACAACTTTGTCCTAAACGTCAAAATCTAACCTCAAAAAGAAAAGTGTGATGATATGGAGTAAAAGCTGTTTTTTTTTTTTTTTTTTCTTATAATTCCAAATGAGATAAGCAAAAGGTAGCAAAGAGGCTTTTTTTAATTTACTCTGGTCCCTTCCATGATCCGCTTTTCTTCTCAATCATGGCTTGAAAATTGGTGACAGAGGTGAGGCAGCTCCCTTCAGTTTTAAAAGAATTCATCTCTTTACCATGTGAGCAGTTTCAGCTTTCTGATGAAATTGAGAGGAAGGCGGGGATCTCCCATCCTCTCCCTGCTCTCATCATTTTTCATCCTTTCCTTGTCTCATCCCTCATCCCCAGTGTTAGACGATCCACAGGTGAGAGGTTCATTTGAGACCAGCCTTGGGGAATTCAGCCACAAACAGTAACTGGGAATGAGATTAGGGGACAGTCAACGTGTCCCCTCTCCTGTGGGTGGTGGGGAGGGGGATTAAAAACAAAACAAACAACTATTGACTCTTTGATCTGAGTTGGAAGTTTGAATGCAATGAGTACTGATAAATCAGTTCAGCGTGTTCTCTGCAGGAAGCACAAAGCATTTCATGTCTAGCACAGCTAGACATCCTCGTCCAGGAATGTATCTGTCTGCTTTTTTATTCCTACACAAATATTTCAGATGGAAACTTCCAAGACATTAGAATGTCATACGAATCATCGATGTCAAGGCTGCTTTCCAAGAAATTCTCTTTTACTTAATGTTTGATCCCCATTTCATTCTCTTCTCCCCATCTGGCACTTGTCACTTAGGCAGATGGCCGCCAGCTGGAAGGGCAGGCTGTGTGTCTCCCCTCCACATCCGGGGGACTCAGAGACGCGACGTGAACTGTACTACGTCACTCCATTAGGGGACCGCAAGCGCAGACCCTGCCTTGTCAACCTGTCACCACCTGAGGGCTCCCAGAGGGAGTTCCTTTATGAATCTGGGACCTTAAGTTGTGTTTTGTGATGTCATGATACCCCATATTGGCTTCATATAAGAGAATGTAGCTAGTATAGCTTCACAATCCAACTCTCCCAGTTAAGAGGGTATGCAGGACAGCAGTAAGCTACTTCAAATGAAAAGATGGAGAAAGACAAAAGTCTTTAAAGAAATCCTGGCTAAAGTCAGGCATAGATTAAGGATCAGATTTATTCTACCCTAACAAATATGCCCATATTATTATGACCTCTTTGTGCCAACACTAAGATTTTTCAGCAATTTAAAATAGCTTAATGATCTATGAGTGTGGTGGCTATAATATACATGTTTTGCTCCTGGGTTTCTGGAAGAAATGCCCTCTTTTTTCAGACATCTTGTTACTCTGCCTTCTTACTCCTTTCTCACCTGTGAAAATTAGTCCTGGTTAATTTCACTGCTGGGCTTCCCAGATGGTGCCAGTGATAAGAAGCCTGCCTGTCAAGGCAGCAGGCCTAAGAGATGCTGGTTCGATCCCTGGGTCCAGAAGATCCCCTGAAGGAGGAAATGGCAACCCCCTCCAGTATTCTTGCCTGGAGAAGCCCATAGACAGGGGAGCCTGGTGGGCTACAGCCCATAGGGTCGCAAAGAGTCAGACACCACTGAAGTGACTTTGCATGAACGCAGCGTTTCATTGTTGCCACTGTTCTTTGAGAAGCTTCTTGCTGTGTTGGTCTTGGTCCCTGAGACTTTGGGTCAGCCAGAAGATACATGGTTCTTCAGAAGAAACTTTGTTCTATTGACAAATGCCTGGTTTTTTCCCCTTCTTCTTCAAGGCTATGTTTTTCCAGTGGTCATGTATGGATGTGAAAGTTGGACTGTGAAGAAAGCTGAGCGCCAAAGAATTGAGGCTTTTGAACTGTGGTGTTGGAGAACACTCTTGAGAGTCCCTTGGACTGCAAGGAGATCCAACCAGTCCATTCTAAGGGAGATCAGTCCTGGGTGTTCTTTGGAAGGAATGATGCTAAAGCTGAAACTCCAATATTTTGGCCAACTCATGCGAAGAGTTGACTCATTGAAGAGTCTGATGCTGGAAGGGGTTGGGGGCAGGAGGAGAAGAGGATGACAGGATGAGATGGCTGGATGGCATCACCGACTCGATGGACATGAGTTTGGGTGAACTCCAGGAGTTGGTGATGGACAGGGAGGCCTGGCGTGCTGCAATTCGTGGGGTTGCAAAGAGTCGGACATGATTGAGCGACTGAACTGAGCTGAACTTATAGATGCATGTTCACAGGGGAGGAGGGAAACAGAGGATGAAATAAAACAAAAATGCAGAGTTGCTCGCTACTTGTGTCTATTTGTATTACCTGTACACATCTGTAAGAGACACACACAGAACTGTTGTGCTTATGTTGATCTAAATCTGCACCAAACAATGTACTTTTTTCCATTTATTCTCATGCCGTGAGCTTGTTATATCTCAAAACACCCTACGATTTTTTTTTTAATGGTTGCACACTCTTCAGTTTATGGCTAGACCATACTTATTTAAAAGCTCACTATTAGACATTTAACTTTCTGATTTCTTCACCTTTTAAAATAAAATACTCAGTAAAAGTTTTTTTTTTTTTTGAGCATATGCTTGAAAATTTAATTCCTAGGAGGGGAATTTCTGAGTCTAAGGATGTGTACAATGGTAGGCCTCACATTTTTATCCTCTGAAATTTCTCACAGAGGGTGCATTTCCCCGCAGTAAGTGCGGGTGTTTGAGAATACTGTCTGGTTGTTCTGTGGGAGTCCAGCTGGCCGCTCTCTGTTGATCTCTCATCTTGGCCCCGACACAGCTCTGAAGCTCTGTCTCGGGGCACCCGTGAGATCTCTGCTTCTGTCCTGGAACTCCTAGGTCTCAGCAGCTCAAGGCCAGCTCGTGGCATGGGATCTCTGGGGGACTTGCTGCTCTGCTGTCTGCACTCGCGGAAGCCAGGGTTTGGTAAGGAAAGCTTCCCTGACGGTAGGATGCTCATCACAAGGTAAATCCAGCGTTTGACTGTGTCTGGTCACAGTTGATGAGGCTGCTTTAAGGTGTCCACTGACCTCTCTGCCAATTTATCTGCCAGTACAACCAGGATGACTATTTCATAGTGATGTGTGTCTACTTCCTAACATGCAGCATGATGTAATTTTAGATTTATTCAAGTTAATGTTTGAGCAAGTTGTGTTACTACACACACTGCATGCTCCATGACCAAGGGACATCTGGTCTCATTTCCCATTCTACCCTCAGCAGCTGACACGATGCCTGACAATCCCGGTGGTTTCATAAGTGAATGTGCTTCATCACTCAGCCCAACTCTTTGTGACGCCATGGACTGTAGCCCGCCAGGCACCTCTGTCCACGGGGATTCTCCAGGCAAGAACACTGGAGTGGGTTGCCATGCCCTCCTAAAGGGGATCTTCCCTGGGATTGAGTCCAGGTCCCCTGCGTTGCATGTGGCTTCTCTACCAGCGGAGCTCCCAGGGAAGCCCAGCAAGCGAGCGAATGATTGCATAGCTCCCTGTCGCTCTTGTTCAGTCACTCAGTCGTGTCCTACTCTTTGCGACCCCATGACTAAGCATGCAGCCTTCCCTGCCCTTCACTATCTCCCAGGGTTTGCTCAGATTCACGCCATTAACTCCCTGCCTTATAGAAACTGGGTAAAGTGAATATTTTTGAAAGCACTTTAAGTAGTTGAGAAGACTCTAACGTACGTATGACTGTCCCCCGCCCAGACAGTGGTCCTCAAATGTTTGCTGGATGTGCATCAGATTAACTCAAGGAACTTTGGTAACAAAGTTTTACCTCCTAGAGATTCCGATTCTGGTACAGGTGAGCCCTTGCAGGAGGTTTCTAAATCTATTTTAAGGCCTACCAGCCTGCACTCTGTTTTTGCTCCATTGCTGTGTGATGTATTTGGTGCGTCAGTTTCCATGTACAATTTTGACATTGCCCGAGATGAAATGAAGATGTGCAAGATGAGTGTAACCAATCCCATTTACGAAAGAAGAAATTATGGCTTAGGAAGTTTGCCCAATGTCATACAAAATTCAGAACCAGGATATGTGACCAATTTTACAGATTTCAAAGCCCCAATTCTTCTGATCACTGTAGACTGTCTCACACCTCTTACTGTTTAGGAGTCTTTCAGTAAGTCTTAAATGTTAGTCATCTGATTATTGGCTTAAAGTGTAAAATATAAAAAAGTATAGCTTTTGACAAGTGAGTTAATTTATGAAGTCACTACACAAATAATTGTTGTCTGCTACTACCAGGTCTTAGAGGCATTCCCTAATTGTTTAATATTGCTAAGTCACTTCAGTCCTGTCTGACTTTTTGCAACCCAATGGTCTATAGTCCGCCAGGCTCCTCTGTCCCTGGGGTTCTCCAGGCAAGAATACTGGAGTGGGTCGCCATGTCCTTTTCCAGGGGATCTTCCTGAGCCAGGGATTGAACCCACATTTCTTATGTCTCCCGCATTGGCAGGAGGTTTCCTTACCACTAGCGCCACCTGGGAAGCCCTTGTTTACTATTACACAGGTACAAGTTATTTCCTCTAGTTTTCTTTAAATAGACTTTTGTTTTTTTTTTTTTGTCTTAGTGTTCCACATTTTTGTTCTATCTTTGAAAGTTACCCATGCTTCAAAGATTTTCTCTCTCTTTTAAAAATAGATAAATTATTTCCTGTTGGCTCTGCTGGCTTTCTGTTGCTGCACCGGCCTCTCCAGTGGTGGGGCTGGGGCTGCTCTCCAGCTGTGGTCCCCAGGCTCATCCTGCTGCAGGGCGCGGGCTCTGGGGCCTGATGGCTTCAGCGGCCGCAGCACGTGGCTCAGTGGTCGTGGCACGTGGGCTTTGCTGCTCCGCGGCAAGTGCGATCTTCCCGGATCTGGGATCGAACCTGTGTCTGCTTCATTGGCAGGCATATTCCACACCATTGAGCCACTAGGAAAGCCCAGGGACTTTCATTACAAAGTTCACTTACTGTTTATGAAGTACTTATTGTCATCATTGCCTTTCTTTGGGATTGGAATGAAAACTGACCTTTTCCAGTCCTGTGCCCACTGCTGAGTTTTCCAAATTTGCTGGCATATTGAGTGCAGCACTTTCATAACATCATTTTTTAGGATCAAACTGCCAACATCCACTGGATCATAGAAAAAGCAAGAAAATTCCAAAAAAACATCTACTTTTGCTTTATTGACTATGCCAAAGCCTTTGACTGTGTGGATCACAACAAACTCTGGAAAATTCTTCAAGAGATGGGAATACCAGACCACCTTACCTGCCTCCTGAGAAATCTGTATGCAGGTCAAGAAGCAACAGTTAGAACAGGACATGGAACAATGGGCTGGTTCCAAATCAGGAAAGGAGTATGTCAAGGCTGTATATTGTCACTCTGCTTATTTAACTTATATGCAGAGTACATCATGTGGAATGCCAGGCTGGATGAAGCACAAGCTGGAATTAAGATTGCTGGGAGAAATATCAATAACCTCAGATATGCAGATGACACCACCCTTATGACAGAAAGTGAAGAGGAACTAAAAAGCCTCTTGATGAAAGTGAAAGAGGAGAGTGAAAAAGTTGGCTTATAACTCAGCATTCAAAAAACCAAGATCATGGCATCTAGTCCCATCACTTCATGGCAAATAGATGGGGAAACAATGGAAACTGTGACAGATTTTATTTTGGGGGGCTCCAAAATCACTGCAGATGGTAACTCAGCCATGAAATTAAAAGACATGAAATAAAAAGGCCTAGACAGCATATTAAACAGTAGAGACATTACTTTGCTGACAAAAGTCCATCTAGTTGAAGCTATGTTTTTTCCAGTAGTCATGTATGGCTGTAAGAATTGGACAATAAAGAAAGCTGAGAGCCAAAGAATTGATGCCTTTGAACTGTGATGTTGGAGAAGATTCTTGAGAGTCCCTTGGACTGCAAAGAGATCCAACCAGTCCATCCTAAAGGAAATCAGTTCTGAATATTCATTGGAAGGACTGATGCTGAAGCTGAAGCTCCAATATTTTGGCCACCTGATGCGAAGAACTGACTCATTGGAACAGACTGTGACACTGAGAAAGACTGAAGGCAGGAGGAGAGAGGATGACAGAGGGTGAGATGACTGGATGGCATTACCCACTTGATGGACATGAGTTGAGCAAGCTTTGGGTGTTGGTGATGTACAGGGAAACCTGGCGTGCTGCAGTTCATGGGGCCACAAAGAACTGGACGAAACTGAGTGACTGAATTGAACTGAACTGATTGATCATCAACTGTCACAAACTGGGGATTCAAATATGAATAAAAAATGCTTAACTTATCATGACTTCCCGCTTTACTCCCTGAGTTCGTTTCCTTGGTCCAGAACAAACTTCCAAGAACCAGAACAAGAAGATCCTACCCCAGGAACACGGGTAGATATAGAGGGGTGGAGAGAGGGAAGGACGCTGTGGCACTGGTCTTAGCCCCGAGGGTCTCGTGGCACCCCAGGAGGCTGTTTCTACCAACGGCTGGCTGTGGAGGGTGGGGTGGGAGTTGAGACTAGCAAAGAGATCTCGACTACAGGCGAAGGGTTAGGAGTCACCTCTGGGCTTCCTCGGTGCCTCAGTGGTTAAGAATATGCCTGTCAATGCAGGGGACATGGGTTCAATCCCTCCAGGAAGATCCCACGGACAACTAAGCCCGTGCTCCATAACTACTGAGCCAACACTCCAGAGCCCAAGAGTGGCAGCTACTGAGTCCATGCAACCTAGAGCCTGTGCTCTGCAACGAGAGAGGCCTGCACGCCGTAGCTGGAGAGGAGCGCCCCCCCCGCAGCAACTGGAGAAGGCCCGTGTGCAGCAGTGAAGACCAGCACAGCCGAAAATAAAGACACAAGGAGATTTTTTAAAAATCATGGTAAAAACAGTGTCACCTCTGTTTAGAAGAGTGTTTTGTTTTTGTTTTTTACTCTATTTGGGAACCTATGAATGTTTTTAAATGTATCTATTTGGCTTAGATTTTAATTTTCCTATCTGGCTTATAGTTTTATCAGTAAGTGTTTGATATGCAGATTTATTTATTATTGCCATCTGTTTCTGCGAAAGCAATTTTGAGGATGCTAAGCTGTTTTCTGAATGACGTTCGGGTCTGCGTGGGGGGTAACTTTGGAAATCAGAACCTCGCAAGGACAGCTGTTCTGTTACTGAGGCAGAGATCACACACAGATTCGCTTGTATACTGCTGCACTGTGATCCCCAGACGCGTGCCATGTGTAGCTGAGTCCTGAGGATTTTCAGGATGGACTGGTAATCACCTTTTTCTTTTTTTTTTTTTTCTGGTGTTAAGTTGTCTTTTCAACATATCTAGAATACAGCTCCGCAAAATTTATTTAGGTGTGTTAACGTCTTTATTCCCTCCTAGGCTGCTTTCTTTTTTATAGTATTTCTATTGAATTATAGTTGATGGACAATATTATGTAAGTGACAGGTGCACCTCTGTGGCCATTAAAGGTTATGCTCCTTTTATAGTTGTTATAAGGCTTCCCAGGTGGTGCTAGTGGTAAAGAAGCCGCCTGCCAACACAGGAGACGCAGGACAAGTGGGCTCCCTCCCTGGCTCAGGAAGATCCCCTTGAGGAGGGCATGGCCTCCCACTCCAGTATGCTTGCCTGGAGAGTCCCAAGGACAGAGGGGCCTGATGAGTTAGGGTCCACGGGGAGAGTCGGACACAACTGAAGAAATGTAGCATACACACAGGCACATAGTTATTATAGAATATTGGCTGTGTTCCCCATGCTGCACAGTGCATCCTTGTAGCTTGTTTTATGCCTAACAGTTTGTAATGCTTAGTCTTTTTCCCTCTATATTACCACCCCCTTTCTCTCTCCCCACCGGCAACCACTAGTTTGTATCTGTGGATCTTCATCGTTATTACATATTCACTAGTTTGTTGTTTTTTTTTTTTTTTATGGGACCAGATGCCATCATCTTCATTTTCTGAATGTTGAGCTTTAAGCCAACTTTTTCACTCTCCACTTTCACTTTCAACAAGAGGCTTTTTATGACCCAGCAATTTCACTCCTGAGTATATATCTGAAAAAAACAAAAACAAAAAGATTAGTTCAGAAAGATACATGCCCATCTAGATTATTTTAACACTCTGAAGCTACATGTACAAAATTTCAACAAAATGTCCTATAATCAGGCATTTCATTGGGCTCATTTCCCAAAAGTTCAAGTGGTTTGTGAACTAGTGTAATCTCGGTCAGAGCCGGTCAATGGGTCAGAACAAATTGGAAGCAAGAAATCTCATAATCCAGTTTCATTTCACCTTGTCAACAGTTCCCAGCCTCTAGAATATTCTTGGAAGGGTATGACCAGTTTCACCCATTCTACCTACATCCTTTCTGGTTCACTTTTAACCATTCCACGGCTCCCCATGATGTTTCTACATGCTTTGCTAACATCAGATACTTCCTTTTCAACTGATCTTAGAGTGAACTATTCAAAAGTCTATCTTCCTTATTTTAAGTTACTTGAATGCAAACTCAAAGTCATCATGATACCTTCTATGCCATTTTTCAAAACTGTTTGCTTTTGTCCAATTAAAAAATCAAGCAGCTATTGCTTATAGTAAAAAGCTTTCTAAAGCAGCAGTTAATAATCAGATGCTCAAACAATTCCTCAGATCACTCCCATTTCCTTTTTCCATTTACCAATATATCATGGACTTCCTTCCAGGTCAGCATATATAGACCTGGCTCATTATTCTTAATGTTCAAGCTTGTTATCTGTTTCCATGATGTTGGATATCAGATTTTCCCATATCTGTCATTGTCATTGCTGTCTTTCTACTACATAAAAATACTGCAATAAATAAATAGCCTTACACATATATCTTTCTTTGGGCTTTTCTCTGGAGACTAGCTTTCAAAAGGGCAACCACCAAGTCAAAAGTTATGTGTATTTTTAGTTAAAAAAGATATTTCCAGAAATTTTTTAAAGATATAATCTTTCACTTATTCAGCAGAAATATGTGAGATGGTCTTTTCCCTTCCTCTTTGCCAGAACTGGATGTTATTTCTTATCTAAGCTGTGGTCTTCCTATACTTAAAACAGAGTTGCACTTAGCGTGTGCTCAGATCTTGTTAATTAGGTCACTTTAAGATTTTGAAACTACATTTTCCAACTTTTCCCAACTTAATTGACACTAATTTTCCTTTATTCATGTATAAAGTCATACTTTTTGTTTATAGTATAGATTTGCAACTATTAACTTGCTTCAAATTTCAATCAAATTATGTTAGTATTGGTATGTATTTACACATTTGAATGTGAACCTTTTTTTGTATTTCTCACCCCTACCTCATTAATACCTCTATTATTGCTGCTTTTAATACCATAATCACTAATAACAGTGGTCAATACTAATAAGACACGTTTGCCATGGTTAGTCCACTTTCACTGACAAAATGAAATGATGGAAGGCTTAAGTCTGCTTCTGATTCTGGATTCTTAAAAGTATGTTTTGGCTTTTTCTTCTATGTGCTTTTGCAAGGTCATGCACGTCCCCAGTGATGTGTCTGTTATTCCTTTGCAAGGCTCCTTGCCAGAATAAAAAAAAGGGCAAGTTCCTTTCATCATCACTTTTGGATGATCCAATCATTTATGATATATATATATATCATATATATACACATATCATATATATATATCATATATATATTAATATCTCTGGCATGGAAATATATATCAGAATATTTAAACTTTTAATACTAATATGTTTATATGTCATAAACATGTTTTTTTTAACCTTATGATATTGACATAATGGTATCTAATTTAAATTTTACTGACAGAGAGAGTGAAGTTCCTGAAGAGGGTTTAGATAGTTTCTTTAAGGACCAAGAGCCAGTACATATGGGAATGAAGATTTACAGCAGGATTTCTTGACTCTAAGTCAAATAGTCTCTGAGACTGGTTCCCAGAATCCCAAGTGCACACACGAGCCTTCAGATCTTTCAACGTAAACGAGACTGAGTTAAGCAAGCAATTTGTTCGTCTACTGACCATTAACTGCAATATCTACTGCACTGTTTAGTGCAGTTTCAGTTAAATTCGTCTTTGGATATAATGGAGAATGAATTAATTATAAATGAGTTCAGTTTTTTCCTGAAAAAATGAAAAACCTTTTAAATGCAAGTTCATAGAATAATAGCAGAAATTTTAATTGTTAGAGTAACAATTTTTTTAGAACTTTTTATTTTGTATTGGGGTATAGCTGATTAACAACATTTTGAGAGTTTCAGGTGCACAGCAAAGGGTCTCAGCCATAAACATACATGCATCCTTTCTTCCCCAAATTCCCCTTCCATTCAGGTTGCTACAGAACGTTGGGTAGAGTTCCATGAGCCGTACGGTAGGGCTTTATTAGTTTTCCGTTTTCAATATAGCAGTGTGTACGTGTCCATCCCAAACTCCCTGACTATCCCTCCCCCGCCCTCCCCCCGCGAGACTACCAGTTTTTGTCTAGCTTCCCTGGTGGCTCAGATGGTAAAGACTCTGCCTGCCATGCAGGAGGTCCGGGCCTGATCCCTGCATCGGGAGGATCCCCTGGAGAAGGGAATGGCAACCCACTTCAGCATTCTTGCCTGGAGAATCCATGGGCAGCCCATGGGGTCACAGAGTTGCAACGACTAAGCAGCTAACACTCCCCTCTGGTAACCGTAGGTTCACAGAGTAACAATTTCTAACTTTTTAAGAGTGATCCCATTTCCCTCTGGAACTATCACTGGAGGATCAGCCCTGGGTTACACCATGCACAGTGGGATAAGTCCGACAGAGAAGCGCAAATACCACCTTGCACCACTTCTGTGGGGCTTCCCAGGCGGCCCAGTGGTAAAGAATTCACCTGCTGAGCAGGAGACTCAGATTCAGTCCCTGGGTCAGGAAGATCCCCTGGAGAAGGAAATGGCAACCCACTCCAGCATTCTTGCCTGGGAAATCCCATGGATAGAGAAGCGCAAATACCACCTTGCACCACTTCTGTGGGGCTTCCCAGGCGGCCCAGTGGTAAAGAATTCACCTGCTGAGCAGGAGACTCAGATTCAGTCCCTGGGTCAGGAAGATCCCCTGGAGAAGGAAATGGCAACCCACTCCAGCATTCTTGCCTGGGAAATCCCATGGACAGGGGAGCATGGAGGGCTGCCGTCCATGGGGTCGCAAAGAGTCAGACATGACTGAGCGACTAGAGAGAGAGAGAGAGAGACTTGTCTCCAAATTCTCAAGTTGGACATGTGTCAATCATATCTTAATAAAGTAGTTTAAATAGAAGGAAAAGAAAAGACATATAAAATGCTTCTTTCTTTAAAATAAAACGCACCTCTGTGTGTACACACACGTACATATTTTCAGTTCTATTCTTGCTCCCTACTAGTTTCTTGGGAGCATTTGTATGTTACAGTTTTTATATTTTTAGAGAAGTACAGACCTAGATTCAAAGAGCATCACAATTAAGCATGTTTGTAGCAGGAAAGGCACATGACTGATGCTTTCTTGTGTTTCCTAAATGTCCTTGAGAGTAACCAGTGGTCATGTATGGATGTGAGAGTTGGACCCATAAAGAAAGCTGAGTGCCAAAGAATTGATGCTTTTGAACTGTGGTGTTGGAGAAGACTTTTGAGAGTCCCTTGGACTGCTAGGAGATCCAACCAATTCATCCTAAAGGAAATCAGTTCTGAATACTCATTGGAAGGAATGATGTTGAAGCTGAAACTCTAATACTTTGGCCACCTGATGCAAAGAACTGACTGATTGGAAAAGACCCTGATGCTGGGCAAGATTGAAGGCAGGAGGAGAAGGGGACAACAGAGGATGAGATGGTTGAATGGCATCACCAACTCAATGGACGTCAGTTTGAGTAAATTCTAGGAGTTGGTGATGGACAGGGCAGCCTGGCGTGCTGCAGTCTATGGGGTTGCAAAGAATTGGACATTACTGAGCAACTGAATTGAACTGAACTGAACCATAGTGTTGAGATGCATTTTTCCATATATTATCAATTTTTTTTTGTGTGTGAGGTGGTTGATGGAGTCCCTGTTCTGTTTGGGATTATATCTACTTGGGTATAGATCCGAAATATAGGCGAGATTAATGAATCCTGAGGTTTCTCTATTAAAACTCTGTGTGCTGTTTTCTTGAACTCATTTAATGATATTTTTGTGAAAAGGGAACTTTTTCAAGAAAGGGAAAATTCTGTAATTCTGTTATTTACCTAGATTATATTGTATCTAACCCAATAATACTTTTCACATGTACTATTTAGGGGCTTCGCTGGTGGCTCAGCTGGTAAAGAATCCGCCTGCAATGTGGGAGACCTGGCTTTGATCCCTGGGTTGGTAAGATCCCCTGGAGAAGGGAATGGCTACCCAGTATTCTGGGTATTCTGGCCTGGAGAAGTCAATGGACTGTATAGTCCATGGGGTTGCAAAGAGTTGAGTCAGACACGATTGAGCAACTTTCACTTTCACTTTACTTCCATATACTCTTGAGGTCCTTAGGTTGACATTTAACTATTTTTCCCACTTGAACAACAATGACAACAGCCAATTCTGTCTTTTTTTGTGTTGCTCTATTTTTTCTAGTGTGTAGTTTGGCTTTGGTTTTGAGTAAGCATCCACTCTCTTTTTTGCTGTTGATACTAACACCAATTTATTAAAGGGTAAGACACCATACGTTCATTTCAGAATACCAATTCCATGTTGTTCATCTGAAATCCCAGTATTTGCAAAGCAGTTTATTTCCTTCTAATTTGCAGTGATTTGTATGCTTTCTATTCTTTTCATTTTGACTTATTTTCAGATAATTTTATTATCTTACCCTTCTGATGCTTTTTATTTTGTGAAAAAGATATATTTTTATTCTCACTGAAAGGAAAAAGTAGGAAAGATGGGCGGCAGGAATTTTTGTATTTAAACAAAGCTGAAGAAGCATGGCACTGATTTTTCTTTTTTGTCTTAACACATCAAGGGAACCCTTTCCTGGTAGCTCAGTGGTAAAGAGACCCACCTGCCAAGGCGGGAGACACCCGTTCCATGCCTGGGTCAGGAAGACCCCCTGGAGGAGGAAGTGGCCACCCACTCCAGCGTTCTTGCTTGGGAAATCCCATGGACAGGGGAGCTTGGTGGGCTACAGTCTGTGGAGCTGCAAAGAGATGTAAATGACATAGTGACTAAACAACAACATACATATAAAATACTTGGAGTGATAAGGGTGGCCCTTCAGACCCTTAAAATAGCTCATCAGAAGGATCGCTAATCTTTCCAGATTAATACAAGCCTCAAAGAATGTTTATACTAAAACTATTTTTGAACAGTAATTTCCTTTTAAGCATCATCATGACTGTAATAATCTCTGCATCTATTTCTACTCTAATCCTTCTATGAGACCTAAGCTTCGCAAGAGATGATGGATGTCTGCTGCTGCTGCTGCTAAGTCGCTTCAGTCGTGTCCGACTCTGTGCGACCCCATAGACGGCAGCCCACCAGTCTCCCCCGTCCCTGGGTTTCTCTAGGCAAGAATACTGGAGTGGGTTGCCATTTCCTTCTCCAATGCATGAAAGTGAAAAGTCAGTGAAGTCGCTCAGTCGTGTCTGACTCTTCGCGACCCTATGGACTGCAGCCCACCAGGCTTCTCCATCCATGGGATTTTCCAGGCAAGAGTACCGGAGTGGGGTGCCATTGCCTTCTCCAGATGGATGTCTAGTTTCTGCTTTGTTTCTCAAACACTCCTTGGGACAGAAAAACTTGATGGATATGGGTAGAGGCTGAACAAATATGTTCCCAGGATTCTGTGATGCCAATTCTATTATTTAAGAAAGCTGGAACCAAGTGTTCAATATCTCTAGAAACTAGCTCCATAGGTAGATAAGGCTTTGAGGCATTACCATTTATCCTGCTTGTTGGACATATTTCAAATCTAACCAATGTTTCCCTCTTTCACTACCTTCCTATGAACATCAACATCATATGATGATAATGATGAAAACTAAAGTTGGAAATAGTCACATGAGGGATGAAATTTAATGGTTAAGCTTGATGCTCTAAAGCTATGATGTTGTTTGATTCCTAAGTAAGTCAACTGGAATACATAAGACATTTTTTGCAAAGATTGTACAACTGAAGTAAAAGTTTTGTTATAGTTGACCAATACCATGTCCACATTGCAACTTTAAGAAATCTTGAAGAAGACAGGTGTGACTCCATTGGAAGTATTGAGATTTGATTCTTTTCTGAGTCCCTAACCTGGGCTGGGATTCAGGTGGGGAAGGGGGATGCCTGATGTTGATATTTTTTATTGCTATTTTGTCTCCAGGTATAAGAGAATGTATAACAAAGGATTTAAGTGTAGAATGTTTACAGTGCTTTAGCAAAATAATGATAGTGGCCTGATGGTTCAGACAGTAAAGAATCTGCCTTCGATGCAGGAGACCTGGGTTCCCTCCTTGGGTGGGGAATATCCCCCGGAGGAGGGCATGGCAACCCACTCCAGTACTCTTGCCTGGGAAATACCATGGACAGAGGAGCCTGGCAGGCTACAGTCCATGGGGTCACAAAGAGTTGGGCACAACTGAGTGATTAACACTTTCACTTTTCACTTTCAAGAGTGTCAACATTAAAGGCTAAACTCTTAATATTATGTATTCTATTGGGAGTGCTAGTGGAAAGAGTGAGGTAGGATATTCCCCCAATTTTAATTTCCTTGAAAATAAGTGTTAGGCAGAAATGGAGTACAGTTCTAAATTGGTAAGCATAGATGCAATTCTAAACTTGTACATGCAGATGCTAAAAAGGAAGAGCTACAGAAATTTTAGGTCAAATCACTCAGTAATTAAAAACTGACTTAAGAGCCATTCTGAATTGGTCATAATTTATAGTCCATGGTTTTATTACAGCAAACCAGGGTGAATGTTCCTTTTTCACATACCATTTCATGTTTCTAGAATTTGCATGATCTATGTTAGATTGCCTTTTTTTGGAAATTAACTTTTAGTTTTGCAGATGATGTTATTTGGTTCATATTGGGCACTGGATTTCATAATAAAAGTGCTAATTCAAGTTTATTTTTTGAAAGTGTATTTGTCAATG
This sequence comes from Cephalophus harveyi, assembly GCA_006410635.1. Lineage (NCBI taxonomy): Eukaryota > Metazoa > Chordata > Mammalia > Artiodactyla > Bovidae > Cephalophus > Cephalophus harveyi. The sequence continues at coordinate 65,602 of SJYT01017883.1, read as the reverse complement.
CTTATTCCTCAATCTTACCTAGTCAATGTGTGGATTTTGCACATAGTTATTTTAAATGTTCATCCTTTCCAGAAAGACAGTAAAGTACTTCTTGTATGAAAATCTTTTTCTTTGAGCATTTGAAATACAGTGCCCATGAACTGAGCCAGCGTAAACTCCTAAACCCAGAAGCAAGAGTACAACTTCAGGAGGAAGTCTATCAAGTCCAGTTCATCAGCTACACACAATAATGCAGAAAGCTTGAAATGCTTAAATAAATAAAAGAATTCTATAAAATAGCATTCTACTAGTCAATCGATATCCCGCCTTATTGAATTGTTGCCATTAGTCACAAAAACAAGTATCAGATTGTGTCCATTGTGTGTTCATGATGTTCATGAAAGAATGCCAAGGTTTCTATAGAGCTTAGGATATGAGATATTCCATTCTCTATTTTTAGATACACATTTCTGATAATTTGCTGGAAAGGAAGAGCTATGCATATCTTAGGTGTTTGGGGAGTGGATGCCTCCACAATGATCATGTTACTAAAGATAAACAGTCGCGTGAGTATTGCTTTCTCTCATGCATGAGACCGGAGTGGGAAAATGTCAGTGGGCATGTTTTCATAAAGAGGATAGATGCTATTTCACTAACACATAGGTATCGAATCTTACTGAGACAACCCACAATTTTTTTTTCCAATTCAATCTGACAAATGCTATATGATATGCCAGTTTCTGTGCAAGATAAGACAGTATGTGCAAAAATGAAAAGCCTTAAGGAATTTGGAATCTAATTGAGATGGCAAATGTATACAATTTACTATAACACAGAGCATATTATGATACCAGTATGTATACATACAGTCTTATGAAGCAGAGAGATGAAAAGGCTTGTTTGGAAAAGCAGATTATAAAAGCCATCACTCAAGCAATGGCATGTGAACTGGATTTGACTGGTGGAGATGGGAAAATAAGGGCAGTTCTGATGGGAGACATTGTGGGGTCAAGTCCTGGAGAGCAGACGGCTTTGGGGGGCACCAGTGGGGAGATTCCAGTGTTCAGGAAAGGGTCCGAAGCAGTGTAGTAAGAGGTGCATTTGAAGAGCAAGGGTGGGTCCTTAAGAGACTCAAGCTCAAGATTTTGGACTGTGTTCTAAATTTAGGTGATAATCGTCCCGTATTTTGAGCAAGAGAATGACCTGCCTGTCTGCTGAGTCGTTCCAGTCGTGTCTGACTCTTTGTGACCCTAAGGACTGTAGCCCACCAGCGGATTCTTCAGGCAGGAATACTGGAGTGGGTTACCAGGCTCTTCTCCAGGGGGATCGTCCCAACCAGGGATGGAACCCAACATCCCTTGGCTCCGGAGGCTCCTGCATTGGCAGGTGGATTCCTTATGCCTGAGCCCCCAGGGGAGCAAGAGAATGACAAGAGTCAGTTTGATCTCATTTCAGTACAAAGGATGAAGAGGAGGCGAATGGAGTCAGAGCTTTGCCGTCATCAATCATTAGCCTTATCATCAATCATTAGCCTTATTATTTGTATGATAAGCAAGTGCTTAGCACCATTTTATGCTGAAGCCTAAACAGCATCAGTAATGCCGGGAAGTGTATTATTTCCTAGGCCCCCCAGAACAAACGTGTGACTTAAATGACTACTGTATTTTCTCAGAGTCCTGAAGTGTCAGCCAGAGACTCGGTCCCTCGAAAACCTTCAGGAGAGCATCCTTCCTGGCTTCTTTCAGCTGCTGCTAATGCCATGTGCTCCTTGGCTGACAGCTGCAAACCTCTGGTCTCCGCCTCTGTGTTCGCTTGGTCGACTCCCCCCGTGTCTGTCTTCTGATAGAAGCTGCAGCCAAGTCACATTAGAGTGTGCTCTGATGGCCTCAGCTTAAATGGATCTCATCTGAGATGACCTGCTCGCGAATCAGGTCAGGGTCACAGATGTGAGGCTGGCACTTCAACCTACCAGTCTGGGAGGGGCGCACTTCAGCCCCTCACAAGAATGAAGAGTGGCGCCCAACGGCAAAGGCGGCAGCAAGACAGAATCACTCTGTGACTGCTGAGACTCGGGAGAGAGCAGGATGAGGTGGCTGGGAGCGGAAGAAAACGCGAAAGCTCAAGAGTCGTGGGACTTCCCTGGCAGTCCAGGAGCTAAGGCTTCTTCCAGTGCAGAGGGTGTGGATTTGATCCTTGGTCAGGGAGAGCTAAAATCCAACATGCCTCATGGCCAAAAATCAGGACAAAAAAAAAAAAATGTTATTGTAACAAATTCAATAACGTCTTTAAAAATGGTCCACATTAAAAAAAAATAAATAAAAAGCTGAAGAGTCAGGCATTTGGGAGGGGAAGGAAAGGAAAAGTAGGCGATCTCAGCTTTTAGGAGTTCAGCATCTGTGAAGTTCTGATCGCATCTGTGAGCTGACTTCAGTCATTCAACAGTGGTCAGGGAACCCCCCTGCAATTTGACTTGCGGGGGGTAGGGACCACAGGTATTTGTGGCTACAGCCTGAGTGTCTCTGTCGCACCCACATTTTGTGCATGGGTGGTGGTGGTGATTTTGTTGCTAGGTTGTGTCTGACTCTTATGACCCCGTGGACTGTGGCCCACCAGGCCCCTCTGACGATGGGATTTCCTGGGCGAGAAGACTGGAGTGGGTTGCCATTTCCTTCTCCATAGCATGGGCAATGACGATTTAAGCCTTTATCAGATGGAAATCCTCCGAAGGGGAAGGCGTTATTAGCAAGTAGGAAAAAAATTAATAAATAAACATGCCCAGGGAGATATTTATAAGCGCAGAGGCACCTCCATTCTGCCTTACACATTCTGACAAGCCCTTGGCATGAAAGCTAGTTCTGAGATGAATGCAATTGTATCTGGCAGGGCTGACCAAACTTCTAGGCAGATCAGAAGAAGTCTTCTCTTTGTAGTTGGTAGCGGGGGAGCAGGAGGAGGATGAGGTGAGTAGGGGTGAAGTGGCGAGTGGGGGCAGGGGACAGAGAATGTGACAGGGGATGGGGATTTAAAACATGGCCCCAAACAGCTCCAGGCATGAGACTGCATGCACCTACCAGCCTGCTGGATCTTGCACCTCATGTAGAGGCCGTGGGCTCCATGAACTCTTTTGTGAACAGTACTGATTTCACCCGTGAAAAATTATGCCGAGATACATGCCATCCTCTTCATGGGATTTTCCCCTCTCGTCTAAAAGGTGAGACGCTTTCTCTGATATGTGACTGACACAATTATTGCTACAGCTGTAGCAGTCGCTCCTTCAGCGTTTCGACCACTGTGTCGATGTTCACATCATGATTTTGGTGCTTTTCTGCGGTGAACTCTCTTAGTTTCCTAGGTCTGCTGTAGCAAAGAACCCCAAACTGGGTGGCTGAGCACAACAGGAACGTATTTTCTCATAGTTCTGGAGGCTGGAAGTCCGACATCAAGGTGTCGGCAGGGTCTCGCTCCCTTTGAAGGAGGAGAGGTTGGAAGGTCCTTCCTTGCCTCGTCCCAGCTTCCGGTGGTTGCTGTCAATTTCGGTGTTCCTTGCCTTGCAGACATGTCACTCCAAGCCCGTGGCATGCAGCCCTCTATGAGCTGAAGCCTCTAGCACCTGGCTAACGGCTGGTAAGTCAGTGGCATCACCTCCATGAACGCATCAATAATACAATGTAATTGGAGAGCATCAAAACAAATGGCCATCTGCGGTGGGCTCCATTCGCCGAGTCCTGGAAGTTAATGATGCCTTATTGAGAAAGCATTGCATGGAGCTCTACGGCATATGCCTGGTGGTGGTACATAATTTCATAGTCCACAAACCATAATGATTCAATTTTCTCAGAGGTGTATTTATCTATGTGCGGTATTTATCCCTCTCTACTGTGTTATGAGTTGACAGTTATTTAGTGTTTACATGAGACAGAAATTGACCAAGAGGGGGAAAATTAAGCAACATGGAGGATTTGAGAAATCTTGTTTCCCATAGTTTTATTGAGAAGTAATTGACCTGCAGAGCTGTATAGGTTTCAGGTGGACAGCACAATAGTTTGATTTAAGTATATCATGAAATGATCACCACAATATGTCCAGCTAACATCCCTCATCTCATAGACACAAAATAAAGAAAAGGGAAAAAAGAGATTGAGAATTCTCCTAGTGGTGAGGAGTCTCAGGGTTTAAACTCTTCCTGGCTCTCTCGTGTATTGTTAAGCAGTGTTAGTTGCATGTTGCATCCCTACGTGACTGGAAGTTTGCACCTTTATGTCCATATTTGTCCAATTCCCTTTTCCCCCCAGACCCTGCCTCTGGCAACCACAAGTCTGCTCTTTTTCTCTGAGATTGTTTGCTTTTGTCTTAGAGTCCACATATAGAGGGATTGTGCCATATCTGTCTCTCTCTGAAACCCTTATTTCACTTAGCATAATGCTTGCCAGGTACTCAAGGTACTTGTGCTCAGATGGTAGGATTTCCTCATTTTTCATGGCTAAATATTATTCCATTATACACAGAGATCACAACTTCTCCATCCATCTTCTAGATCCATTTATAACGACATGGACTCTGAAAATCTGGTGCCAACTTGCTTTTTAAAGCAGACTTTCTGTCTGCATCTTTAATTGGTCAATTCATTTATTTAGACAGGTGATAAACATTGCTGAGCATCCTCTTACAGGACTTGTGCTAGTATTACACTGGATACAAAGGCGAATTTTTAAAAATCTTGCCATTTAGGACTTCAGAGTCTGATTGAGCAGATGAATCATCCAAACGCTGATTCACATGTCTGCTAGTGAGGGTCCACACACAGAGGCTGAAACTAGCCAGAATGCAGTAATTTAGCTGAGGCTACCTGGGAACCATAAAAAAGACAAGGAACATGTCATGGGTGTTCAGAGAAAGGGAGAAACATAACTCATGAAAGACTTGCCAAAATTGAGAAATGGAGATTTGCCTCCCCCCACCCCCCCGTCCTTTTCTCTTCTCTCCCTTCTTGCACTTTCTCTTCCCCCCTCTCTCCCTCTCCATTTCCCACTACTTCATCTCTTTCTCTATCACAGTCTCTGTCCCCTCCATTCTTCTTGACACATCTACCTCCCTTTGTTTAAATGATAAAATGTTTGCACTCCACATATCTGTCCACTACTGTTTAGTTTCCTTTCCAGAACCTCCTTTCTCTGCCGCCTGTGATTCCCAGAGTTTTGTCAAAGGTCCCTGTTTCTCCTGATAGCACACATGCTTCAAAGGCTAAATCCCGTGACTTCATTTATACGACCTCCTGGAAAAGGCAAATCTATGGAGCAGGAAACAGATCAGTGTTTACCAAGAGCAGAGGCTGGGGAGAGGGGTAAAGGGATATGAGAGAACTTTCTAGATCTTAACTGTGGGGATGGTTATGCTACAGTGTACTTGCAAGGATTCTTACAGCTGTACACCTGGAGAGGGCAAACTTTGCTGTTACATGCATTTTACCGAACACACCTGACTTGCCCTCCAAATCCTCGCTTTGCACCGAATGGAAAGGCTCACACAATTTTAATTTCCTTTTTCCACCACCCTTCTTAGTTTTGAATTTAGTAGCTTCTGATTCTAATTAGAAAATTATTTTGAGATTATGGACTAAGAAATTAGAATTATACAAGTATATGCTATGTGAGTGTGTGTTGTGTGTGTGTGGGGGGGGGGGCGGGGGGAGGGAGGTGTTCTAATTTGTAACCCAAAATGGAAATCAGTGAAATAAGCAATAAAGAAGCACTTTTGAAATGTCTCAGACCTGAGTTTTAAAGTATCAATCAAAGGATGGGAGTACAATCTAGAAAATTAAATTTTGGGCTATTTTGTACTGGCTGCTATTCTAGAACAATTAAGGCAATAAAAATTTAGCTACCTTTATTTCAGTTGTAAAAATCAAGTGAGTTCCCATGCCAGGTTAATTCATAGTTAAAGGGCTAAAGTCATATTTTTCCCAACTAGTGGTGCTGAGAAAGACTAGCTTACAAAGGGAATTGAGCATTTATAAATAGAGCCCAGCGCTTGTTGCGTTGCAGGAAGTCAGTTAGAGAGATGGTCCTTTTCAGTTCTTTTGCTGCTACCTGGAATGAGCTTGTAGCTAGAGAGGTTTTTCAGAAGTGAACTGTAAGTATTCAAGTCCACAGTACACACTTCGTGTTTTAAAGAAGCCACGGAAAATCTTCTTCTCCCCTCAAGAAGAACTTCCTTACTCCCAAGAGGCGTGGCAGAGCAGAGGACGGAGTTTCTGATGATAGTTCCAGAGATGCAGTTTCCTGTCCTAGCTACACCATGAAACCAACTGTGATTCCGGGAGGGAGATGTGGAGAGCATCCCAGCCTTAGCCCGGTTTGGGGTTTGGTTGGCCTGTGAAGGAGCAAGAAGTGGGGCTATACGACCTGCCAAGGATTCTGTATCTTGTTATACTGGGAACGTCCATAACCTCAGCTTCTCTCCTTTAATCGCATACTTTTGACTGTTTCACACTTTTCCACCAGGATGGCTTGCGTTTATCCCTAATACCCTCCTGAACCCTGAATTCAGTGTTGTTTCCTGACTTTCCACGGCTCTGATGATTGAGGCAGCTGCCGTGTGCTGCAATTAAATACGTCAAATATATTAGCAAGAACGTGAAGTGTTAGTTGCAGTGGTGTCTTACTCTTTGCGACCCCACGGACTGTAGCCCACCAGGCTTCCCTGTCCATGGAATTCTCCAGGCAAGAATATTGCAGTTGGTTGCCATTTTCCTCTCCAGGGGATTTTCCTGACCCAGGGATCGAACCCTGGTGTCCCACATTGCAGGCGGATTCTTTACTGTCTGAACCATCAGGGAAGCCGTTAGCAAGCATGGAGGTTTTCTTAAGCTTGTATTTGGCTCTTCCCAAAGAGTATGACTCAGCATTTCAGCACACTAGCTTTCGGAATACACCAAGACCCTAAGATTTAGAATGCACTTGTATGGAGGACAAAAATGCTTTCTAATTTAACATTGCTACTGCTAAGTCGCTTCAGTCGTGTGCGACTCTGTGCGACCCCATAGACGGCAGCCCACCAGGCTCCCCCGTCCCTGGGATTCTCCAGGCAAGAACACTGGAGTGGGTTGCCATTTCCTTCTCCAATGCATGAAAGTGAAA
>SJYT01017883.1:38407-58430 GCA_006410635.1 Cephalophus harveyi | reverse complement strand
TAGACGGCAGCCCACCAGGCTCCCCCGTCCCTGGGATTCTCCAGGCAAGAACACTGGAGTGGGTTGCCATTTCCTTCTCCAATGCATGAAAGTGAAAAGTGAAAGTGAAGTCACTCAGTCGTGTCTGACTCTTAGCGACCCCATGGACCGCAGCCCACCAGACTCCTCCATCCATGGGATTTTCCAGGCAAGAGTACTGGAGTGGGGTGCCATTGCCTTCTCCAAATTTAACATTAGGCAGTGTATATTTTTATATGTTTTCTCAATCAAGGTGCCATTTGACTGTGGAAGCTTTAGCTGGCAGGGTGAGTTTTGGGAAGAGAGACCTGGTTTATTGATGAGTTTGTGGGGAATGAAGCAGAAAAGAAGGAGGGATCTCAGACCTGGAGCCCTGGAATTGTTACTTCACAAAACATTCGTCCTTACAGGAAATGTCGGATTTGAGGAAAGCTGAGGTGCCTTATCTCCCATTCAATTTCTGGGCAGACTGAATCTTTTATTTTTTTACAGAAGAGTGAGTGTGAGACCTGTGTCACCAGTGGGTGCTGTATGGTAAGAAGGCCCTGTGGTTTGCAATTCTTCTCTGGAAAGCTGTGAAAATAGAGACGGCATCCCAAGTTTTTGCTGCTCCACTGCGTCCCACATAAATTATTCCAGATATTTTGGGTTCTTTTTTTCCCAACTCTAAAGGTCCTCAGAGAGCAATGCTAGACTCTTGCTAGTCTCAGATCACGTTTCCTTTGCCAGAAAGTTCCTGATAAATTGAGTATCTCCTGCGTTTGTTCAGTCTTACTTCTTGCTCAGTCTTGAGGGAAGCTCATGGAGCCCAAGGGAAGTTGAGCTCTTCTTTCCAGGGTGATGGCCTGAACAATAAGACACTTGCGGGGAAATGAATCCTTACAAGGCAACTTGGGAGATTTGAGCTTAGAAGCAGGGCCTTTAAGAGGCAATGGAGGAAAAAATAAGACGGTTTCGGAATTAATGACTTCATCATCACAGAAAACCTTACGAAAGGAATATGACTTGCAGGAATTTGTCAAGGAGGTACAGTCTTTGGATCTGTACCCACTAGGACGCTGGCAAGACTCACAGGAAGCATGAACTAGTTGAAAGATGACAAATAGAGAAAATCGGGTGGGTAATATTTTGGAAGTAGGGACAAATAAAGTCAGGGAACTGTGTGCTTAAGAACCATAAATGCAATGAATTGTTGGCATAGCTTCAGACAGAGAAGAAACCCAGGGCAGGGGAGGGAGCGGCCAGGGCTTCGGCAGCAGTGCCCGCGCGTGGGCTGGCCGCACGGAATGCTGTCGTGTCGAGCTGTGCCGCCTCTCCATTGTCCTGCAGGAGTTTGGATGTGGCCGTAATGAATGTCACATTCCCTTTATTGAAACCGTAAATGGAAACCACACGATGCAAGAGGCTGTGGTGTCATTATTTTTTGCATCATTACCTTCTCTGTAATTAGAACCTCTCCCCTTCCATGTCTCTTAAACCGATTACGTGTGACAGTAGGTGATGGCGAGGTGGCAGTGGGGAAATTGGCAGGACTACAAGGCTTTCCTTATCTTTCCTTTTACTTCAGCCAACTCTCCATTTACGAGGTAGGTCTGGGCCTATGGTGCAACCTGCTCAGGAGAACTCATACTGTATGAATAATCCTTCCCACATATTTCTATTTATCCTTTCATTCATGTAACGAGTCTAATTTGCTTTAGCCTCTCCTTGAGCCAGCGATAAATCTGAAGTACACTTGTCTGATATTTTCAAAGGATCAATTCTTTTCAGTCTATCAATTCTTTGAAACATAGGTTTAAAGTCATCTTAGGAAGCATCTTAAATCTCCATAAACCGATTGATTCACCTATGAGTCCATTATTAATGTATTCATTTGGTGAATATTTACTGCATTTACATTAAATGCCAGGAACTGGTGGAATGGTAGAAACCCAACAAGGAGGAGAACAAAGAAGTTTCCAAACCCATGGTGCTGGTTGTGCTTATGTGTATAAATGTATGATTAAAGCTTTAAAATGAGAGACAGGGTTGAAATCGTTGGGTTAGCACATGTGCATGAATGAGAGAGTGGGGTGCACTTGAACGGGTGTCTTAACAACTGATTTTCCTTCGGCTGTATGCTTTGTAATTCAATGACTCATCTTAATAAACCCGTATCGAGGTAAGCACTCACTGTATTCTGTAAAACAGCTCAGAATGGGATGTCTGCTTAAAAAAACAAGTCAGATAAGGTCTATTGACCAGAAATGGGTTCCTGTTTCTCAGGCTCCTTGGGAAAGACTTTAAATCACACTGTCTCTTCTGTATGTCTCTCTCCAAGCTACCGTGGCCTCTTGTCATTTTCCGACCTTTAATAATAGATACTTAATACCTTAATCTGTGTTAGGCAGAGTGACATTCAGCGCCTTCTGGCCCAGAACTGGGAGAACGCTGGGTCTGTGAGGGTAAAACCGTCCACAGCTTTTTCACACATCTTAAAGAGCTGCGGAGCATACCTAATGCTTGCCAAGATGACGGGTTTGATCATCAGATAAGTTTTCAAATCTCTCCTCTTGTGGCTGGTCCATTCCTAGACAAGCCCCAGTTTCTCTACTGACAGTGTCAATAACTGTATCTCCTCTTCATGGTTCTTCTGAGAGGGATGTGGGGAATGGCTATGAGAAGCCACTAATCCATATGTTTTCCTTTCACCATCAAGCTATGATGAGTTCACAAACATATCACAAAAGCTTATCTGCTTTCTTAGGGGAAAAATACATGCCGTCTTGTGGCTCATGCAAAATGAGCCGCAGGCTGTTTTGGGGGTGGGTGGGGAGTGGCAGGGCTGAGGTTAAATGTTTCAGCTAAATTTTATGAAAAGTATAGTTTGTTGGGAGGCTTCCTTGATCGCTCAGTGGTAAAGAACTCGCCTGCCAACGCAGGAGAGGCGGGTTCGATCCCTGGGTCGGGCGGATCCCATGGAGAAGGAAATAGCAACCCACTCCAGTATTCTTGCCTGGAGAATGCCGTGGACAGAGGCGCCTGGTGGGCTACAGTCCGGGGGTTGCAGAGCTGGACAGGACTGATTGACTGAGCAGGAACAGGACATAGTTTGTTGGAGTGTAAACTCTTAGAAGAGGTGGGGCCGTGCTTTTGTGATTCCCCAAGGTAAATGATACGGGGCTATGTAATTCCAAGGCTCAAAATGAATTATTAATTTGTGACATGTTCCTATGAAGCGTATTTCTTTTATTTTATTGTTTTGTTTTATCATCAAGTGTGTAAGATTAACCTCTAACCTGGGAGAGTTGATACGAGTTAACTGATGCAGGGCATGTATTTGTGTTTGACTCCATGCCTCAAGATACATAAATCATTTTCATTTCTGTCTTAAGGCAGGATGAAAAGGGCCACACAGAGAGGATTAAAATGAAGGATGAAAAAAAAAAATCCTTCAACATCTTGGCTGCTCCTTCTCTCGCCCGTGAGATCCATTTCTCTTTAAACATTCAGAAGAGGATAGAAGTTGTCATCACTCGCTCTGTCCTTGGGAAGTAGCTCAAGTTAACATCTAAGTGGCTTAGGAGAAAATGAAGGATCCTTCCTTCAGAGATGAACCCCAAATTTTGCTTCCGCCTGGGTCTACGCAGGCACCTTATGGCTTAATTAGCAAAAGGAACAGTTTATTGGCCCAGGAATACCAGTGTCTGGGGTACTTTACAATAAACACATTCAGCGTCTGGTTCTTAGCTGACCACACTGTAAATCAGACAGAAGATGTCTTCCTTTTAAGAGACCAGTAAAAAAAAAAAGTTATGCACTCTTTTAATGGACAAAAAAGAATGCCAAGGAAAAATTTCCATAGCCTGCCATGATGCTTACTGGGTCAAAATTCCAAATTGGATGTTTTTCTTTGCCTTGTTGAAGCAACTAAGCAAATATGCATGTGCCGTTTACAAATGATGGCTTACTAGCCTTATGGGGTATTCGTGTCTCAATCCAGAACTTTGTGGTTAAAGTACTATTAAAGAACTCCACTTTTTTTTCTTTTTAATGTATGGGAGCTGCTTGTAAGGTATATACAGTCGTAGACAACCAAGAAAATACCAGAATGACACCAGCACAGCAGGAAATTAACAATGTGGTAGATAATCATGCTTGGTTATAGATAATGCATTCAGTGCTTAAAATAGCAGTTTGCCATCCATGTGTTATTTCATACCAGATGGTTGCAAGAGCACAGGACATTTTTTAAAAATATATTCCTAGGGTACATAAAAAAATCTCTTTAATAGCAATTCACCCAAAAAGGAAAAAGATCTATAATTTAGGATAAGTGAGTGTTTGTCAAATTGCCTTCATCTATATCAAGCTCAACGCTATTTTTGCATCTTCAGTAAGTAAAAATATTCTGTTCAATGGAATATCAAAATTGTGATATTAAGTTCATCCAGAATTTTCGGTGAAGAAACCCTTTTTCAACTGCAATGCCCAGTTTGAAGGGGTTAACTGAGACTTCTGGGGCAATCTTATCTGGCTACATTATTATTTATAATTTTTAATTTCGTGTTTCAGGAGAAAAGTTATTCACTCCAGTAAAATACTAGACACCACCTGAATAGAGAACTTCAACACATTCTACTCATTGGGAGATTGCTCCCATCCGAAGGGTTAGCTGTGAAGCTCACTCTAAGAACATTAATTAAACTCTTTAACCTTCAGTGTGTTGAGATAGCATCAGAGTGAAAAGATGAGGCTCAGGGGACACAAGTGTTACTCTTTGGGTTCTCTATATCCAGCTGTGGAGAACACAGAATTTGTAGGGGGCAGACATGTGAAGCCAAGGCCTTTACCCCATGGCTTAGCAAAGTGCTTCTGGGGTGTCCCTGATGGCTCGATGGGTAAAGAATCTGCTTGCCAATGCAGGAGATACGGGTTCAGTCCCTGATTCCGGAAGATCCCACGTGCTGTGGAGTAACTACAATTACTGAGCTGTGCTCTAGAGCCCGTGTGCCCCACAACAAAAGAGGACTCTGCGACAGCAGGTCCAAGCACAGCAAGGGAGAGCATGCCTACACACAGACGAAGATCCAGCACAGCCAAAAATACAAAGAAGTCTATGTATATGAGAGCGGTTCTTTCAAGACTGTCCCTAATACCCGGAGGCATTGCTGGTCAGCAGATCTAGAGGGAGTGGCACTGACTGGCATCGAATGAGAAGTCAGGAGATCCACTCAGCATCCTACAGCATCCTACAGAGCAGCCCCCTCAGTGAAGGAGTGCCAGCTGGTCTCGGCGATGATCCCTCGTAGGGAGCTACGCGGCTAGGCTTCAGAACCCGACCACTGACCCAGACACTAGGTGTGGCTGTGGAGGTGTTTTGTGGATGTGGTTAAAACATCCACAATCAGTAATCAGTGGACTTGAAAGTGGATTTCCCTCCATCAGGATTCATCAGGTGTGGGGATCATCAAGTGTGAAGTCATCAGGTCAGTGTGGGAGTCATCAGGTCAGCTGAAGGTCTTAAGAGCGAAAAAGGCTTCCCAGAGTGGAAACGAGTGGGAATACTGGGAGAAAATATGTATGTTTCATATATATAACACCTATCTCTACTGCCAATGCAGGAAATGCAAGAGACTCGGGGTCCTGGGTCTGGAAGACCCCTGGAAAAGGAGAATGGCCACCCACTTCAGTATTCTTGTCTGGAAAATCCCATGAACAGGGGAGCCTGGGGGACTACAGTTCATGGGCTCCCAAGGAATTGGACACAACATAGAGACTAAACAACGGCAGCAATGCTATAACTATACATAATCTTCCTATGTATTTTCTCTCTACTATGGCATCTAGTCTCTCTATATCTATATCCCATTGGTTTGCTCTCTCTAGAGGACCCTGTTATGTATTGAATGTGTCCCCAGTCCCAATTATGTGTTGAAATTTACATCCCTAGGTAATGGTATGTGGAGATGAGGCCTTTGGGAGCTTTGCATTAGGCCGTGAGGGCTCCACCCTCGTGAATAAGATCAGTGCCCTACAGGAAGAGATGGGAGAGGATCCCGTTGGGCTACGTGAGGACACAGCAAAAAGACGGCTGACTGCAAACCTGAAAGCACTCACCAGGAGCAAACCTGTTGGTGCCTTGAACTTGAACTTCAGCCTCCAGAACCATGGGGGATAAATGTGCTGTTTAAGCCCTGCAGTCTGTGGCACTTGGTCAATGCCGCCAGAGTGGACAGTCCCTGGGGGATGCAGTCCTAAATGCCAAGGGTGCCAGGCTTGAGAAACCCTGGTCTGGTACAACATTATACCCCAGGCTGTGAGAAGAGTGTCCTGAGGCTTGGTCATCCTTTATGCTCCTGCAGTGAGCACATGTGTTAGTCTCTCAGTCGTGTCTGACTCTTTGCAACCCGATGGACTGTAGCCCGCCAAGCTCCTCTGCCCATGGGATTTCCCAGGCAAGAATACTGGAGTAGGGTGCCATTCCTTGCTCCAAGGAATCTTCTCCACCTAAGGATCGAGCCCACGTCTCCTGCATTGAAGGCAGATTGTTTACCATCTGAGCCACAAACAAAGCTCTGATGCTGGGAAGGATTGAGGGCAGGAAGAGAAGTGGGTGCCAGAGGATGAGATGCTTGGATGGCACCACTGACTCAATGGATGTGAGTTTGAGCAAGCTCTGGGGGAGAGTGAAGGACAGGGAAGCCTGGTGTCCTACAGTTCATAGGGTTGCAAAGATCAGACATGACCTAGCTTCTGAACAACAAGTACAGTGGGCACATGCCCCAGGAGGGGAGTTTTCTAGACTCTTCCATGAGCTACACAGACTGTCTTCCCTCTCCTTGTTGCAGTTCTTTTCTATGCTCTGTTGGAAGGGCTGGGGACCTCCCAAGACTTGACTTGACTTGACTGCCCAAGACCACCAAAGGTCAGTACCTCCATGGGGGCACAGAGGTCTCTCCTCCCCACAGCTGTGAGAGTGTTTGATCTTCTTTAGGAAAGATGACTTAGCAGGATGAACTCAATATCATCCCCCGTTTCTTCCTTTATGACTCTCGTTCTGCAAACCCCAGGGCCACTGTGTAAATTTCCCTCTTGGAGAGACAGACCGTTGCCCCAGGTTCTGCCTCATGCCTTTTTCCAGAGTTAAGGTGACCGGAGCTCTTCATCCCTAGAGACTGGCCCTTTGGCATCACCTCTGCTGATTTGGTGAAGAATAACCCATGATATTCACACGCACAAACCTCACACCAGTTGAAAACACAGCGACCTGATCTTTGCCCTGAACTTGGATTATCTGGGCTGTTACGTGAAAAGCTTAGACAACTAGTGGCAAGGTTTTGAAGCCTTTGGGATTTTCCTGGAGCCAGCATTCAAAAAACGGACCCCACGGGAAGCCCAAGAAGAGGGCAAATCAATGCAGCTTTGTTTACCGCCGCTCCTGAGTTCTCCCATTGTGGAGAGGAATCTGAGAGCAGGAAGGACGAGGGGGGAAAAAAAGCGGATCAAACGTGAGTGGTGTTTCTTTCAGCGCGATCCCTGCTCCCCCGTCTTTCTGCTAGAGGCGCAGTCTTGACAGCTGCCTGTCGCGGGCGCGCCGAGTCCCCCGGCATCAAAGGGCCACTGTCAAAGGGCCTTCTTGCGGGGTTAAAGGCGGCTGGCCTCCTCGAGCACGGTGGCCCACTTGCGAACAGAAATGTAGTTCCCCCTCAGGCTAGCTGCAGCTGCCAAAGCGAGCCAGGGCGAGGAGCTGGCCAGCAAGGGCGTGGCGCAGGCCGCGGATGCTGCTGGAACCTGCCTGGGCTGGTACCCGGGAGGATGCCAGCTGCCGCCGCTGCCGCAAAGCCCGGAGGGCCGGGGGCCAGGGAGCGTGTTGGACTCTGTCCTCCGTGGGCCGCTGGCTCGCCTTCCACAAGACGCCTCATCCCCTCATCCTCCCTGAAAAGCTCCCCCCTCCTCACCTTATGTTTCTCCCTTTCCCTGGGTGTCATCCAATTATCACTCCCACGCGCTCCTTGCAGCTGCACTTTATGGATGACAAACATTTCTGCTTTATTGTTCAGGGAGAGCTACACACATGAAAACCAGCCGAACCTTCATCAAGAGGCTTGATTACAAAATCTGCTGCCAGGACCCAGAGGGACTTGGGAAGGGACACCAAGGAGCCCTGGACTTGTTCTGCCAGCGTGAAACGCAGCCCCAGCTTCTGGGGGACAGTGCTTTGTGAAAGGGCAAAAATACCGAGTTTTTATTTTTATTTTGTTCTAAAAATGCTGTTCTAGAAAGAAAAGACGTCATGCAAATAACCAGGAAGTGAAAGCTGTGCTTGGAGCTGGTGAAACAGACAAAGGGCTCCAGTACTGTGGTCACAGGCCAGCCTGTGTCCTCCAGGCTGAGGGCTTTTCCCAGATGTGAGACTTTCAGAGCTAGAAATGGGACCACCCCAGCTTAACCCGCACAGTTGCAGGGCCCAGAACCGTTTCCCTCAGAGAGGGAAAACCACCTATCTCCCAGTTTGGATTAGATTAAAGACAGTTTCTCAACAAGGTAGCTTTAGGTAAACAGATTGTGCGGCCTCTCTCCATGACGTTCTTGGGCAATCACTAATCACTTTTTAAAAGCTCGATCATTTAAAGAGTCATAGCTTTCTAAGTTCAGAATCTCTGCATCAGACAGCTGAATCTTTGCACAGGGCTTAGAAACATTTAGAGGAGAAAAATCACCTCCTTTGAGCTCTGGGGAAGGGGGGCATCACTTGTGAGAGACGTAAGCCTGTGTTAATTGGTGGTGTTTGCACTTGGTTCCCATTCCTTGCATCTTGTAGAATACACGCTGGAGGACAGCAGGGAGTGGCAAGTGCGGCCGAAGGAGGGAAGAAGTCGGAGCAGTGTTTTGCTTTTAAAAGATAAATCAGCAACATGCCTGGGAAAGGAGCGGAGGGTCAACGGGAGGGTAATCTAGTTAACGGCGGAATAATATTAGCCTGACCGCCCCGCTCTGCATCCTTCATAGAAATATAGCACGATACAGCTGTTGCGAGGTTTCATCCAGGCGGAAATCACAAGAGCTGGTGTGCCTTGCTTTACAGTTTGCAGAATACTCTCCCCGACTTCATCTTCCTTGGGCCTCCTGGAATAGCCTGAGAAGTGGGTTGTGCAGAGGTAGCAACCTCGTCCTTAGAAACGCGAACACCAGCTGGGCAAGGGTAAGTGACCTTCTGAAGGTCACACAGCCAATCAAATCCATTCAGAACTGAGTCCTCGGTCTTCCAGACTCCTCTGCACAAGGAGTTTGTTTGATTCTTTAAAGATTGTCAGGGTGAATACAGAACCATGAAAAAGCTGGAGGATTTGAACCCTCTTTGCATTGTGCTTTATCTTCCTAAGATAAGGTAGAAGAACAAGAAAAGGGAAAGATTCACAAAGGAGAGAGAACCACAGCTGAGAATGACAGGCAAACTCTGCCAGTGTCTGGGGTGGTGAACCGAACAATTGTTTAACCTTTTTCAACATCAGTTTCCTTGCTTGAAAAACACCTGTAATAATGGCTTCCAGAAAGGTTGTTGTGCGAAGTAAACAAGATAATGTGGGTAAAATGCTAAATTCAGGAAAGAAAAAAAAAAAAACACTCAAAAATTACTATTCCTACCACGATTGCTAATGGTAATACGACAGAGATACGTCTGAACAAGTGTGTTGCAAACGTTGACCGTGATGGCAAGAGGTGCTCTGGGTCTCCTGCGGTCCACACATCTTTCCCAAGCATTTACCCACAAATGGGCAGGCTTGGCATCCAGCCCGAACCATCGCCTCTAAGGAAAAAGAATCCAACTTTCCCGTGCAGCCTTGAACTTACTGATAAGGAAACAGCAGACCGTGAAGGCAAAAAGCCAGCCCAGCAGGGCCGACAGGTGACCGTGACAAGCAACAGTGGAACTGCTGCCCTGGAAAGTCACGGAGACGTTCTGATGCACCCCGTGAAGAAAGCAGTTCTGTCAGATGAGACGTGGAGCGCAAAGTTAGCCACGGGATAAAATTAAATTCGGAGTCACTCATCAGCTTTGAAAAATGTTACCTGTCGACTTTCTTCTGTTGAATCTGAACGTGGGTGGTAATAACCTCATGGAGGTGCTTTCACGAAGGATCTATTTTAGATGAATTAGCACTACAGATCTCTCTGTTTGCTTTTAATTTTATTCAGCGCTGACAGCGCTCTAATGGACAATCAGGATTACTTTTAAGAAGGTAGTCGCTGAATATATTTATTTACCTTAGCTATCTTGTTTCCTTCAAAGGCATGTGGAGTCCTGGAAACAGAAAGTAACTCAGAAGGTTAACTGGCTGCTCCAGTTCATTCAAGAAAAATGGTTGGCTCTGCTATTAAGAATCATTCTCCAGATTTCTAAAGGGCTTTTTAATGTGTGAGGTACATTTTGTTAGCAAATCTCGGGTCCATTGTATAGCGTTTTGTTTTAGGAAAGCTGTTTACATAATGCAAGCTTTTGAGATAGTATTACCCAGCCTCAAAAAAGCCCAAAATCCAATGTTAATTCAACAGGAGGGGGAAGTTTTTTCACAATATCTGTGTATGTATATCAACTCATCACATTGCACTCATCAATTATAACTCTGGACAAAAAGATATACGGTATTGTAAAGAAAAATAAAGTAATAATTAAAAAAAAAATAAAAAATAGTTGAACACAAGAAACCAATAACAATTGAAATGTAAATGCTGTCAATGAATAGTTCCACCCTTTACCTTCATCTCATTTCTCCTTTTATTCCTTCTGTAAAATGCTTACCCCTCTAGCCAGATGACTCTGGTCTTCTCCCAAACTCAGAATCACAAGCTTCAAAAGCTGTGCTCTCAGGAGCTTTGTCCCTGAAGTGGTCCCCTGGGGTTTGCTTTCTTTTGCTTTTAAACAAATAGGACTTTCTAGCTCATCTCTTTGGAATCACAGCATCGGGACTTCCCTGGTGGTCTGGTGGTGAAGACTTCACCTTCAGATGCAGGAGGAGCTGGTTTCATTCCTGGTCAGGGACATGAGATTCCCCCATGCCTCACGGCCAAAAATCCAGAACAGAAAATAGAAGCAAAATTGTAACAAATCCAATAAAGACTTTAAAAATCATCCATCCACATTAAAAAAAAAAAAAAAAAACACCTTAAAAAAAAAAACACGGACGCTTCAGTGGTAAAGAATCTACCTGCAAAGCAGGAGACACAGGCTCGCTCTCTGGGTTGGGAAGTTCCTCTGGAGAAGGAAAGGGTAACCCAGTCCAGGATTCTTTGCTGGAGAATCCCATGGACAAAGGAGCCTGAGGGGCTATAGCCCAGAGGGTCAAAAAAGAGTCAGACACAACTTAGGGACTAAACCACCACCACCAGTGATCAAAAACATAAACTAAATAAAATCACAGCATCTCCTCACTTTCTTGGGCACCTTGTTTGTCCACCAACCTGCAGGTTCTCAAGATCTGATACATCTTGGACTCTCTGTGTCCAGGGACCCTTGAAAGGCTGGCACCTGAATCAGGTGTAGTCAGAATCCAGGCTCCTAGCAGTTGGTGACTTTAGCAAGTGACTTGCTGATCTCTTCTTCAGGGAGAGGGATTGCATCAAGGGCCCATTTTTCACCCCACCCTCTCGCCACACCCTTTGAAAGGTCCCCTGGTCCTGCCTGGCCACTCTGACTCTGGGCCTGGCTGGGGGTCTTTCTTTGGCCACTGGGATGGCATGGGGACTCGGAGAGCCCCTCCACATGCGTACCTGCCACCTTATCCTCTGCCATTGAGTTGAGGAGGACACACTTGACGTAGCCTTCTGGAGGATGGTGTGTGTGGCCCCCATCTGAGCTGCCAGAGTTAGCTGAGACCCTCCTAGAACAACTATCAGCTAGCCCCTACCGTGGAAGGCAGGGGACCAGCTTACTCGCATCCGATCACATACACCTGAGCAGCTGCAGTGTGTGGTGCTCAGGCCAGATCAGCGTAAACCTGCCTGCTCCTGGCAGGATTGTGGTCCTGGGATGGTGAGACTTTGTGGTGCTTGTATGCAGCATTCTTGTGGCCATAGATGACAGTCACCAGCATTCCTCATCTCTAAATAGGTGAAATGTTTGCAACTAGCTCAGAAGTTACCGTGAAGGTTAAACAATGTGATTCGAGTGAAATGCTTTGTCTTGCAGCTGCCACAGAGAACGTGCTGTTACTGCCTCTCGGACACCAGAAGTTGTGACAACTCCCATCCTTCACTTTGCTGGCTTCTTCTTTTGGACAGATTTCTTTCCTCTAAACCGATTATTTCCTTTCATTAACAAGCTAATCACTTTGTTAAGTACACCACCTTTTATTTATGCCTAACCTCAATTATTTATTTTTCTCTGTCTTATTTTCCTTGATAGAATCTTGATTTTATCCAATCTATTCACCTTCCTATACTATTTTAAAGAGTTTTTAATTACAACATCATGTCTTCTAGCTTTAATATCCTTTCAGTTGGGGCTTGTAGAATTTGAGGCTTACTCTTCTGTTTTTCCCTTCCAATTTCTTGGGAAAGTGAGTGTTGGTCACTTAGTCATGTCCACATCTTTGTGACCCCATGGACTATAGCCTCTCAGGCTCCTCTGTCCATGGGATTCTCCAGGCAAGAACACTAGAGTGGGTTGCCATTCTCTTATCCAGGGATCTTCTTGACTCAGGGATCAAACCCTGGTCTCCTACATGGCAAGCATTTTCTTTACCATCTGAGCCACCAGGAAAGCCAGTTTCTTGGGACTAGCCACAAATCAGAAACAAAATAATCTCCATTGATGGTACCCGAGCCCTCTTTCTCCATTGGCGATCTCCAACGGCAAATGAGCGCCCACTGGAGCAACCACCTCTGGTGATCAGGTTGTTAGCAATTTTCAGACTCAGGACCAGAGCTCAAATGCAGAAAAGAGATTAACAAAGCCATACATGGGGGATCACCTCTTAGGAAGCCTAAATGTTTTTTTTCCAGACATGGAAATATAGTGATCTCGGGACCTGCTGATAAAGAGTTGTCTGAATAGGTGGCCATTTGATGCATTTACTTTCTTGCTGTGTCCCAACAATGCTCTTGAGTCATCATTTGGATGTAGGAGAGAAGTGAGGTGTTAGGGAGGAAGAGCTGAGTGATGCGTTAAGTAGACGCCCTGACGGCATGGGCAGTAATAGCTGCTGGCAAAACAGGAAGAAAAGGAACTGCAGTCTTTCTGGGGCTTCTCAAGCCCAGGATTATGCTTTTATGGTATCCATGGGCATCAGTTAAAACCCAGATGAGAATTTATTTTCATCATGATACCTTGATACCTTCAATACAGAAAGAGTGAAATTGGTTCCTGAACATCCTATAGACCGAACCAGGAAAATATACAAGGGGGTTTAGAATTTTTCAACATAAAACTGACAAGTGACAATAAATAGAAAAATTGACTGATTCAGATCCTCTCTCCTCTCAATGACATCAGGTTCTCAGGCCTTGCAGAATCCAGAGTTCCCCATCGGTGGCATTTTATACGTCGGCTTCTTACTGTCCTAACTGATAACTAAAATGGACTGAGTTTCTGATTTGGGTTCATTTATTCGGTCGGTCAGTCAGTCAGCAAGACAATTTTCATGAACTTGCTGCATTATAAAGCACTGGCCTAAGCATCAGGAATGCTAAGCTCTA
This sequence comes from Cephalophus harveyi, assembly GCA_006410635.1. Taxonomy (NCBI): domain Eukaryota; kingdom Metazoa; phylum Chordata; class Mammalia; order Artiodactyla; family Bovidae; genus Cephalophus; species Cephalophus harveyi. Next base: position 44,735 of record SJYT01017883.1, on the reverse strand, counting down.
TGAAACGCAGAGCATCTTCTCACAGAGTTTATCCTACAGCAGTGGGGTTCAGGCATGTGGGAAGTAAGAGTAGACGGCTCCAGGAGCTCTGATGGAAGCAGACAGAGGATGCAGGGTGTCCAAGGGAGGGAGGGTTTTGTCCTGGGAGGCAGGGGGTTTGCCCTGGGAGGCAGGGGGTTTGTCCTGGGAGGCAGGGGGTCTCCTTGAGAAGTGATGATGGATGACCAGATGTTACAGGTGGGCATGGGCTGGACTAAGGGACTTCTGGCAGAAGGTACTGTCTGAGCAAAGGGATGGAAAACCTGGGCAAAGTTGCCCAGCCCACAGCTGAAACTGGAAACTCACCATCATATCATTGGAATATGGCTGGAGGCGGGACTATTGAGACAAACCAGGGTAGCTGGAACCCAGTGGGCTTTTTTTGTGCCACACGGGTTTGCATCTTGTCCTGTAGGAAGTGGGAAGCGTTCTAAGTCAGGGGCAGTGTGATCAGAAAGGCTTGGAAAGGTTACCTTGTAGCAGGCAGAGAATGTGTTGGAGAGGTGTGGGAAAGCTGGGGTAGAGGCCAATTAAGAGAAGAAAGGTGAGCGCTGATCTAGGATAGTAGGCAAGCAGTTCGTTTGATTACTCAGTTAGACAAGACACCTTATTGCCCAGAGGCGTATGCAAACACTATTGACCAAAGACATACTAATATCAAGGATGAAAGGATGCTCACACTTGGTGTCTCTAAGCAGCCCCGTGGACTGTAGCCCACAAGGCCCCTCTCTCCATGGAATTTTCCAGGCAAGAATACTGGAGTGGGTTGCCGTTTCCTACTCTAGGGGATCTTCCTGACCCTGGGGATTGAACCTGCATCTTTTGCGTCTACTGCATTTGAGGCAGATTCCTTACCAATGCTCCCCCTGGGAAGCCCCTATCAATGTCACTTACATTAACAAATCGCTGGCCACGAGTGTCAGTTTATGCAAAAATTCCCCTGGTAAATAGGGAGTTAAGAACATCTAAAATGCATTCAGCAGTGCTGGGTGCTCTAGGCTGTAAGAAAAATATGACCCAATCTGTGCCACCAAGGAGGGTGCAATCTCCCAGGGAAGATGGTAAGACCACGGCATCAGGTGAGCACGTGTAAGTAACATAAGAGACGCATATGAACTGTTAAAGGGACTCAGAGGGGAAGTGAGCACGTTCTGTTGGGTCAACAGGAAAATGATTTTTTTGTGAGCAATGTGGGATTTCAGACTGGCCCTGAAAGAAAAGGAGACTTTTCAAAGGGAAAATTGTGGAGGAGGACTTGCCAACTGCAGTAAGAGCGTGAGTAAAAGACGTCAGGCCATATGCACAGAGCACTTGGATGAGCAGTGAGCAACCGTGTTGGTACTTGTAGAGGAGACGTGTGAAGTGAGGCTGGAAAGGGAGGTGGCGCCGTATGGAGGAGGCCCTGAAATGCAGCGGGGGCAATTCCTACTTAATTGGGCCCATGACAGGAGCTGCTAAAGGTTCTAATAACAGCAGGGGGGTAGCACGAGCTGTCTTTGCGAATGCTTTGTCTGGCCTCCTTGAAGAGGATGGGTGAAATGGGGAGAATGGAAGAGGAATCTTTGAATCGGGGTGGGGGAGTGGAGGCCAGAACCAGGGAAACGGGAAACGGCAGGGGGTGAGTGGGTGCTGTGTGTCGTAGTGACTGGTCAGGTATGGAGGGTGGGGAGGGAGGCTGAGGCAGGCGGGGATGGTGTGGAGGTTTAGAGCTTCAAAAACTAAGGAAGTATGAGAGCCACTGATAGAAGCTAGAAAGTGAGTGAGGAGATGTTTGGGAGAAAGTGGAAGAAAGCGTCAGTTACTCAGACAAGTCCGACTCGTTGCGACCCCAGGAACTGTAGCCCGCCAGGCTTCTCTGGCCACGGAATCTCCAGGCAAGAGTACTGGAGTGGGTTGCCAGGTATGAATTTAATTTGGGACCAGTGGGGTTTAAGAGCTGGCAGGGTGTTCAGTTAGAATTCACCAGTTGCAGTGGGGCAGTTCTATGCAAGCAGGCACGCGCACGCACACAGATACTCGCCCTGGGGACATTTTGGAGCGTCCGGAAGCATTTTGGTTGTCACATCTGGGGGCAAGGGCTGCTGCTGGCATCTAGTGGGTAAACATCCTACAAGGAACAGGTTAACCACCCCTCCCCCCATAGCAAAGGATTATCTAGTCCAAAATGTCTTTAGAGCTGAGGCTGAGGTTGAGCTGCTGCTGCTGCTGCTAAGTCACTTCAGTCGTGTCCGACTCTATGTGACCCCATAGACGGAGGCCCACCAGGCTCCCCTGTCCCTGGGATTCTCCAGGCAAGAACACTGGAGTGGGTTGCCATTTGGTTCTAATAGAAAAGTAGAAATGATACTCAAGAAAGTATCAATTTTGGAAGTTACTGATTTGAAACAATGTAAACTATCAATTGACTGAAGGACAACAACCCCTTCACACCATGCACAGTATTAAGTTCTATCTGAAAAGAGTTAGATGCGAAACTCAGATTTTAAACATAGGAAAAAAATATATATATGACCGCAACATAGAAATCACAAATTACATGCACGTAGCAAAAGACTGATTGATTAATCTCATTAAAATTCAGAACTATGTTAAAATTAGCGACTCCATGAAAAAAGTAAAAAGTCGTCACAGATTTGAATATATTCACCATACTTATACCTAGAATGTATCAAACACTACAATATAATGTTATATATAATAAATTAATGCTTTATCTGTATCAGTTCAGTCACACAGTCGTGTCCCACTCTTTGCGATCTCATGGACTGCAGCACACCAGGCATCCCTGTCCATCACCAACTCTCAGAGCTTGCACAGTGATGTCATCCAACTATCTCATCCTCTGTCATTCACTTCTCCTCCTGTCTTCAATCTTTCCCAGCATCAGGGTCTTTTCCAATGAGTCAGTTCTTCACATCAGGTGGCCAAAGTATTGGAGTTTCCGCCTCAGCATCAGTTCTTCCAATGAATATTCAGGGTTGATTTCCTTTAGGATTAACTGGTTTGATCTCCTTGCTGTCCAAGGGACTCTCAGGAGTTTTCTCCAGCATCACAGTTCAAAAGCATCAGTTCTTTGGCGCTCAGCTTTCTTTATAGTCCAACTCTCACACCTATACATGACTACTGGGAAAACCATAGCCTTGACTAGACAGACCTTTGTCAGCAAAGTAATGTCTCTGCTTTTTAATATGCTGTTTAAGTTGATCATAGCTTTTCTTCCAAGGAGCAAGTGTCTTTTAATTTCATGGCTGCAGTCACCATCTGCAGTGATTTTGGCTGCTGCTGCTGCTACTAAGTCGCTTCAGTCATGTTTGGCTCTGTGCGACCCCATAGACGGCAGCCCACCCAGGCTCCATAGTCCCTGGGATTCTCTAGGCAAGAACATTGGAGTGGATTGGCATTTCCTTCTCCAGTGCATAAAAGTGAAAAGTGAAAGTGAAGTCACTCAGTCGTGTCTGACTCCTAGCGACCCCATGGATAGCAGCCCACCAGGCTCCTCTGTCCATGGGATTTTCCAGGCAAGAGTACTGGAGTGGGGTGCCATTGCCTTCTCCGATTGAGCCCCCCAAAATAAAGTCTGTCACTGTCTCCATTGTTTCCCCATCTGTTTTCCATGAAGTGATGGGACCAGATGCCATGATCTCAGTTTTTTGAATGTTGAGTTTTAAGCCAACTTTTTCACTCTCCTCTTGCACTTTCATCAAGAGGCTCTTTAATTCTTCTTTGCTTTCTGCCATAAGAGTAGCGTTACCTGTGTATCTGAGGTTTTGATATTTCTTCTGGCAGTCTTGATTCCAGCTTTTGCTTCATCCAGCCCAACATTCCACATGATGTGCTCTGCATATAAGTTAAATAAGCAGGGTAGCAATGTTCAGCCTTGACATATTCCTTTCCTGATTTGGAACCAGTCTGTTGTTTCATGTCCAGTTCTGACTATTGCTTCCTGACCTGCATATCAATTTCTCAGGAGGCAGGTAAGGTGGTCTGGTATTCCCATCTCTTGAAGAATTTTCCAGAGTTTGTTGTGATCACACAGTCAAAGGCTTTGGCATAGCCAGTAAAGCAGAAGTAGATACTCTTCTGGAACTTTCTTGCTTTTCCTATGATCCAATGGATGTTGGCAATTTGATCTCTGTATATACATAACACAAATTAAAACCCATCATACCATCAGATTGACAGAAATTTTAAAAATCTGGGTATGCCAAGTGTTAGCAAATACATACCCCAAGGAGTATGTATTTGGGCTCCCCTGCTGACTCAGTCAGTAAAGAATCTGCCTGCAGGGCAGGAGACCTGGGCTCAATTCCCGAGTTGGGAAGATCCCCTGGAGAAGGGAATGATGACCCACTCCATTATTCTTGCCTGGAGAATGCCATGGGCAGAGGAGCTAGGTGGGCTACAGTCCACGGGGGTCATAAGAGTCAGACATAGCTCAGCGACTACAACACCAAATTATAAATATGAATTATTTTGAATAATATTTAACTTAAGCCAACTCTTAACAGCTTCTAGCATTTTATTACAGAAAATTCCCATGAAGACATACGGATTCCTGTCCATCTGTCTGTCCATCCATCCTATTGCTTCCCCTCTCCCCGCGCTGGAGAACCCTACTGTTTAAGAAATACTCATGGGAACACGGAGGAGGTCCTCCCAGGGGGCCAGCGGTAAAGAATCCGCCTGCCAATGCAGGGGCCGCAGGAGACGCGGGTGCAGTCCCCGGGTGGGGCAGATCCCCTGGGGGAGGAAATGGCAACCCACGCCGGTATTCTTCCCTGGGAAATCCCACGGACAGAGGAGCCTGGCGGGCTGCAGTCCCTGGGGTCACACAGAGTCGGACACGACCAAGTACACATGCCTGGGAACATACTATGCTCCTTGCTTTTTACTTCTGCCTTACTCTTAAGGGTGGAACACGCCTCACATGGACATATAATGCCCTGCATCTTTTGACTGATGGTTACTTAGGGAGATGGAACATTTCAGCAGCACTGAACCTCTTCATTCACATTCTTTGTGCTTGTGTGGAACTCTACCAAAGGCGGAACTTTCCAATAGTAGAATTGTTGGGACATCAGGTACAAGCATTTTACGTTTTGATAGGAATTGCTAAATTGCTCTTTAGAAAGTTTATACCAATTTACAAAACTCCAGCAGTGTATGAGAAGGTTTGTTTTTCTACACTCTTGCCACAATTTATCATTGTCAGTTGAAAAAAAAGGAATCTTGTTATTTTTGAAGCTTACATTTCTTTAGCTATGTGTGAAAATTAGAATTAAAATCGTGAGTTTATTTTGCTTGAGTTTATGTAAACTGATGTCCATTATTCCTTGGTCTATGAAAACTTTTGCAGTGTTTCTTTGAAACAGTGAGTCCCAGCACTAAAGCAAACTCAGATAAAATGCAACAGGCAACTGGCTTCCAGTCCTCTGGCCTCGGACTTTCAGAACTGCTGGCTTTTCAAGCTCCATCAGTCTCTTGACTAACCTCACAATAGGTGACACAGTGGTAAAGAATCCGCCTTCAAAGCAGGAGACACTGGTTCAATCCCTGGGTCAGGAAGATCCCCAGGAGGAGAAAATAGTAACCCATCCCAGTAGTCTTGCCTGGTGAATCCCATGGGCAGAAGAACCTGGTGGGCCAGCCAGGCTCATGGGGGCATAGAAGAGTCTGACACAATTTAGCAACTAAATAACAACCTGACTTTGAGGTAATTGCAGCTCTGGAACCCACTACAAGCTTTATGGCAGGAATTTACTATTTAAAATTCAGCATACAATTACAGAATTTTATTCAAATACCTGTAAAATTTCAATGAATGCTACCGATTTTTAAAAACAAAGGCACCATTTGCTGTAGTTCACAGATACATATCATAAAGGAAGAAATACAACAATGGAATTGAAAGTTGCTACAATAAGAGTATTTATAAAATAAATTATTAAGCCTCATTGACAGCCATTAACAATGGCTTAAGTGCATGGAAATATAGTCTATATCTTTATAAGTTGGATAAGCTCAGTGTCTTCAGTTTAGTTCAGTTCAGTTCAGTTGCTCAGTCGTGTCCGACTCTTTGGGACCCCATGAACTGCAGCACACCAGGCCTCCCTGTCCATCACCAACTCCTGGAGTTCATTCACACTCACATCCATCAAGTCCGTGATGCCATCCAGCCATCTCATCCTCGGTCGTCCCCTTCTCCTCCTGCCCCCAATCCCTCCCAGCATCAGAGTCTTTTCCAATGAGTCAACTCTTCGCATGAGGTGGCCAAAGTACTGGAGTTTCA
>SJYT01017883.1:0-38356 GCA_006410635.1 Cephalophus harveyi | reverse complement strand
TCGTCCCCTTCTCCTCCTGCCCCCAATCCCTCCCAGCATCAGAGTCTTTTCCAATGAGTCAACTCTTCGCATGAGGTGGCCAAAGTACTGGAGTTTCAGCTTTAGCATCATTCCTTCCAAAGAAATCCCAGGGCTAATCTCTTTCAGAATGGACTGGTTGGATCTCCTTGCAGTCCAAAGGGCTCTCAAGAGTCTTCTCCAACACCACAGCTCAAAAACATCAATTCGTCCGTGCTCAGCTTTCTTCACAGTCCAACTCTCACATCCATACATGTCCACTGGAAAAACCATAGCCTTGACTAGACAGACCTTTGTTGGCAAAGTAATGTCTCTGCTTTTGAATAGGCTATCTAGGTTGGTCATAACTTTCCTTCCAAGGAGTAAGCATCTTTTAATTTCATGGCTGCAATCACCATCTGCAGTGATTTTGGAGCCCAAAAAATAAAGTCTGACACTGTTTCCACTGTTTCCCCATCTATTTCCCATGAAGTCATGGGACCTGACGCCATGATATTCGTTTTCTGAATGTTGAGCTTTAAGCCAACTTTTTCACTCTCCTCTTTCACTTTCATCAAGAGGCTCTTTAGTTCCTCTTCACTTTCTGCCATAAGGGTGGTGTCATCTGCATATCTGAGGTGATTGATATTTCTCCTGGCAATCTTGATTCCAGTTTGTGCTTCTTCCAGTCCAGCTTTTCTCATGATGTACTCTGCATAGAAGTTAAATAAGCAAGGTGACAATATACATCCTTGACGTACTCCTTTTCCTATTTGGAACCAGTCTGTTGTTCCATGTCCAGTTCTAACTGTTGCTTCCTGACTTGCATATAGGTTTCTCAAGGGGCAGTGTCTTAAAGACATCAAATTTCTCAAAGTGAAGTACATAGTCAAGGTAATCCAATGAAAATCTAAATAAGTTTATGGGAGAATTTAATAAGCTAAATTCAAAATTTACAAAAAATTGCAAAAGGCTAAGAACAGCTAAGGTATTCAAGAAACAGCAGAACCAAGTGGGAGGACTCAGGTTAGCAAATATCAAGAATTTTTATAAAACTGTAGTAATAAAGACAATGTAGTGTAGAGGCAGGGATATATAATTAGGTTAATGGAAGAAATAGAAATGGTGCTGCAGAAGTAGAAGGTAACTGCATTTTCAACAAATACTGATGAGAAAATTGAGCATTTGTATGAAGATGAAATTGACACATCTGACAACCTAGTCAAGTTCAATTCCAGCTGTATGAGAAGCATATATGTGATATAAAATACTAAAACTCTCAGAATATAATATAAAAGCATATCTTCATGATCTCAAGGAAGGAGACTAACTTATTAATCTTCATAATCACTAAGGGGCAGCTGGATAAAAAATGACTACATCAGAGTTAGCTCCTTGAAATATATGAGAGTAATTAGCTGTGCAATGAGGGCTAAGTCTATATCTGTATCAATATCCAGATTCAAACGCACATCTATATTTATATATCCAAGAAAGGTTAATGCATAGAAATGGCAAATCTTACCTCTGAGAAAAGGGCTTCCCTGATGGCTCAACAGTAAGGAAGCTGCCTGCGATGCAGGAGACGCGAGTTCAGTCTCTGGGTCAGGAAGATTCCCTGGAGGAGGGTGTGGCAACCCACTCCAGGATTCTTGCCTGGAGAATCCCATGGACAGAGGAGCCTGGTTGGCTATGGTCCATGGGGATTTAAAGAGTTGGACACAACTCAGAGCTGAGCATACAAACACACCTATGAGAAAAATCAAACAATGAGAAAAGATAGCTTTTTAACAATGGGAGAAATATCAATAACCTCCGATATGCAGACGACACCACCCTTATGACAGAAAGTGAAGAGGAACTAAAAAGCCTCTTGATGAAAGTGAAAGAGGAGAGTGAAACAGTTGGCTTAAAGCTCAACATTCAGAAAACGAAGATCATGGCATCTGGTCCCATGACTTCATGGGAAATGGATGGGCAAACAGTGGAAACAGTGTCAGACTTTATTTTTTTGGGGCCCCAAAATCACTGCAGATGGTGACTGTGGCCATGAAATTAAAAGACGCTTACCCATTGGAAGGAAAGTTATGACCAACCTAGATAGCATATTCAAAAGCAGAGACATTATTTTGCCAACAAAGGTCTGTCTAGTCAAGGCTATGGTTTTTCCAATGGTCATGTATGGATGTGAGAGTTGGACTATGAAGAAGCTACCTCATGTGAAGAGTTGACTCATTGGAAAAGAGCCTTATGCTGGGAGGGATTGGGGGCAGAAGGAGAAGGGGATGATAGAGGATGAGATGGCTGGATGGCATCACTGACTCGACGGACATGAGTCTGAGTGAACTCTGGGAGTTGGTGATGGACAGGGAGGTCTGGCATGCTGCAATTCATGGGGTCACAACTAAGTGACTGAACGGAACTGAACTCAAAAAGGACAAGTGACCACCTCATAAAAGAGGAAATCAAATTGGCCCTTAAATATCTAATAAGCGTTGTTAAATTTCATTCTTAATCAGGAAAATGCACATTAAGACTACAGTGAAATACATACTCACAAGAATGTCTAGCAGGGAAAAAGAGACAATATTAAGTGTTGACAAAGTAGCAAATTAAAGCAAGCTTTCATGAATAACTTATTGGGCAGAGGAGTGTGAACTGACTTCCTTTTGTTGATGTAACAAGTTACAACAAATGTCACTTAAAGCAATACACATTTATTTTCTTACAGTTTGGCAGCTAAAAGTCCAAAATAAATTTGATGAGGCTTAAGTCAAGGTGTCAGGAGAGCTGATCCAGTCTGGAGACTCTGGGGCTGACTTACTTTTCTTATGTCTTTTATTCATATTTTAGCTTACTAATTTTATTCTCATTAATAAAATTTTTCTTTTTCGATCACTACCTTGAATCTAAATACTTAAGTGGACTATTGAAAGTCAGTCAGCCAAAGATGAGATCCCGTCTAGTTATGGTTGTGTAGGAATACACATGAGAGGTTGTGGGTTTTAGGTGACAAGACTACAGCAGTTCTTTGTCCTTCTCTCCCTTTCAGAAGCAATCTGCAAGGAAATTCAGGAGGAGGCTTTCCCTGTGGAGTGCCTAGGTGAAACCAGTTTTTCATCTGGTTTAATAAGAACAGGCCACTTGCTTAAATGCTCTTGCTAAGCATACACAGATAACTGAAATATGGCCTGATGTTGCTGTGTTTTCAGTAGTCACTCTGTCACGCTTGCTCGCTCAGTCATATCTGACGCTTTGCAGGCCCGTGAATTGTAATACTCCAGGCTCTTGTGTCCATGGAATTTTCCAGGCAATAATCCTGGAGTGGGTTTCCATGCCTTTCTCCAGGGGATCTTCCCCACCCAGAGATTGAACCCACATCTCTGTATCTCCTGCACTGGCAGGTAGATTTTTTTTTTTTTTTTTTTACCACTAGTGCCACCTGGCCAGCCTGATCACTCCATCATGGACTATAGTTAAAGTCACACCAAGAGGGCTATGGAGAAAGTCACAATTCCTGGACATCACAGGAAAGCCAGCCTCAGTAATTTCAACCAATGTCATTGGTGAGGTGCTTCCTGAAGGTGTGTGATGCTCCACAAATGAAGAGATGCTCTTAAAAGGACAGAGATTAGCTTTTCAGAGCATGGCCTGGATGAGTTAAGATAGCTGGTTTTCTGGTAGTTAGCCAGGCAGCACTATCATAAATTGCCACACAAGGGTTCTAAGTGCTTTTGGCCAGAGAAGATGATGCTGTCTGACCCCCTGACACGGCCACTTAATTACACTATGAGTAAGTTCACGGGTCCTCCTTAGGCTGATGAGTTCAGGATGACAGGCACGGAGCTTATAAAGGACTTACCCCCAGACCTCTGCTGTGCATGCATTCTGAGGTTAGACACACGCTGACGGTGGGCGTTCTGGCTAGAACAAAGAAGGCATGGGACTGCGGAGGCAGCAGGGGAAAGGGCCATGTGACACGCACGCAGAATCCCTGTGACTCAAGTGTTTTGAACTGAGTGAAAGCCAGTAAGCAGCCCGGTCGGGGAAGCAAACAAAATACATCGTCTTTGCTGAGGCTTGTTTTAGGACTTAATGATCTTGTGTCCAAACTGCTGGCAGAAAAGTTGGGGACCTTTGGCTCAAATATTCCGAAATTTCTATTCGGGTGGGAATGGAGCTCAGCACCATTATCAGGAAGATATTTATTCTGGATTCAAAGTACTCTTACATCAAAGCCAAGGAATGCGCCGTGAGAAAACCACTGTGTGAGAAACGAGTTGGAAACTCACCTATTTCCAAATTGACCCGAGACCTGCCAACAAATAACAAGATTTTAGAAAGGTAATTGTCAGTAGGGTACTAAAAAAGATTCAGAAAAAAATATTTTTCTTTGCTAAGATTGATACATTATTGACAAAATTAATATCCTATGGAACCATTCAATAACCAAAGAGGACTGGAATTCACCCTGTGGTTTTGGTCCTGCTACAGTTAGCAAAAATACTCAAAGCTTTAGGGGACAGTCAAAAATAAATATAAAACGTGTCAAAAGCCATCTGCCTGATCAGGGTGTAAAAATAAAAGCAATAAGAAAGTCAAAAGTATGGTGAGATACCACCTCACAGCAACCTCACAGAATGATCATCATGGAAAAGTTTACAAATGGCACAAACGCCGGGAAGCACTGTGGAAAAGGAGCCTCCTACCCTTGGGGTGGGAATGCAAATTTGTATGGCCATTATAGAAAGCAGTATGAAGGGTTCTCAAAAAACGAAAGCTAGAATTGCCCTTTGATCTAGCAGTCCTGTGCTGTGCTTAGTCGCTCAGTCACGTCCAACTGTTTGCGGCCCCATGGACGGTAGCCCGCCAGTCTCCTCTGTCCACTGGGATTCTCCAGGCAAGAATACTGGAGTGGGTTGCCATGCCCTCATCCACTAGTAATCGTACTCCTGAGCATACAACTGGAAAAAACACTAATTCAAAAAGATATATGCTCCCCAATGTTCATAGCAACACTGTTTACAATAGCCAGACATGGAAGCAACCTCATGTCTACTGACAAATAAAGAAGGTGAGGTGTACATATACAACGTTCATTGGCCAAGGGGTTAGGTTTTAGCTACTTCTTCATTTGTGAGTTAGATGCACTGATTTTCTCCTTTGTAGGTTGGCCAAGAAAAAAATAACTTCCCCAAACAGCCTTTACCTGAACAAAAGTTTTAATGCCTGGGCACCTGGTGGCTCAGATACTAAGGAATCTGCCTGCAATGCAAAAGACCCAGGTTCGACCTCTGGGTCGGGAAGATCCCCTGGTGAAGGGAATGGCGATCCACTCCAGTGTTCATGCCTGGAGAATTCCATGGACAGAGGAGCCTGGTGGGCTACAGTCCATGGGGTCCTCAAGAGCTGGACATGACTGAGTGACTAACACACACACCCACCCGAGGCACGGGCACTAAGGATCAGAGATGGGTGCCCCCTCTATCTCTGGACCTGCCGCCTTCTGCTCTGTGGCTGAGCTCACCGACCAGCCCAGGAGAGGCCTCACCTGCCGGGGAGCTGGTGGGCGCCTGAGTCCCTGTCCTCAGCCACTCGCACTCAGAAGCAGAGGGCGGTTTGCAGCTTCGACAGAAGCATCACCTGGAAGCCACGCGCTCACGTGTGCGGGCGCTGAGATGCAGCCGTAAGTGCTTGCCTGCAGGGTCCAGGCTTCTCTCTGCATGGCGCCGTCCTCCACTCTTCCTCTGAGGCCTTGAGAGGATGTTTGGTTTGCAATCATTTTTCCTTGTGGTTCAAAGGAAATCACAGGTGGAAGTCTCCTATGTAAAAAAATATAAAATCCCCTTTTGGCTGGGATCTCAGATACCCAAGCCCTGTGCCCTAGACATCTCTGATCTGCAAGCTGCTGTCTCCCCCCACGTACCCACGGGGAGGGTTTCGGGTAGGGGGCTCTCTGAGTGTGGGTGTGGAGCGTGCGTGGAGCCTGCCTGTGTTAGGTGCCACTGGCGTGATGGAAATAGGAACTGCCATCCTGGAATCACCCCCAGGAAACCCCACTAACTGTCCAGGTGGGAGCATGTGCCCCTCTTCTGAGCTCAGTTCTAAAGTCTTTCTTGTTCTACAAGTGTCCAAGCTGCTGCTGGCAAGCGTTTCTCCTTGAGCCTTCAGGACAGGCGCCTGGACGGTAGTTTATCCTTCAGCAGCGTTTAGCAGCAAGGAGACAGGTGGTCAAAGTTGAAGGGTGTGGTGGGAAGTGGGGCAGACGATTGGAGGAGCGGGTGGTGGGGTCCATGGGTCTGTCTGGGCTCAGAGAAAACAGAGTCCCCAGGGAGGCATCCCGGATGAGCTTCCTGGCCTTCCTATCTGTCGCGAGGCCAGCCCGTTCTTGTGCTTTGGCTGGATGATGCCCGGTATACTGTTCTTTTGCCTCTTATAATCTCAGTTCCACAACTGGTCACCAGACTAGAGAAGAGCAGAAGAAATGTCAGCTCCCAAAGGCCCAAGTGCAGTCAGAAAGGTATCAGAAATAGATTTTAAATATTCTTTAATGATAGCATGATTACGGTGCTCTCATAACTGAGTTTGTTTTTTTTTTTTTTTAAAGTCCTAAAACAAACAACATTTTTTTTTTCCTCCTTCATACCTCCCCAGGCTTCCCCAGTGGCTCAGAGGTAAAAAATCTGCCTGAAATGCGGGAGCCACAGGTGACTTGGGTTTGATACCTGTGTTGGGAAGATCCCCTGGAGGAGGAAATAGTAATCCACTCCAGGATTCTTGCCTGGAGAATCCCATGGACAGAGGAGCAACCTGGCTCGCCACAATCCATGGCGTTGCAAAGAGCTGAACATGACTGAGCACGCCTCCTCAAATGGAAAGGAAACTCTTGGAGAAAATAAATCTATTTTCCATCAGTTTTCTTTTCCTTTCCACTACTGTTGACCTTTGAATATTTTTTCTGGCCCATAAGACTTTAGAGTCTGTTGTCTAACAGCTACAAGAACCCCTATATTATTTAATATAACAGACTATATTAGTCTATAATAGATTATATTGGTCAATGTCTTTTGGTATACACAATGTTAATTAAAATTAGCAAGTGAGTTGTATTGTGTGGAAATAAGTTCTATGATCTAATTTTTTTCATTTTTGAAATATTTACATCAGTTCATTCATCAAATGATATTTAACTTATTTAAATGTTTCATTCTTCATTTTTGAAAGCAATCTGAAGCCAGTCTGAATACCTAGAATTCATTCTGGATTTTCTTCAAAACTTTCCGGATTTAATAGCTCAACTTGTATTCCGTGCCAGCCCACCCAAGGTGTTAGCAGAGATGGAATCTCTGATACAGTGTAGTTTTCTAAGACCTGCTATGTTTTCCTTTCCTATGAGGCTTTATAAATATCTCAGCGCATGTCCGAATAGAACACCAGTTGGGCAAAAACCATTGGTTTGACCTAACGTGATATGATTTCTTATGAAATAATATTCAATGTGAAAAATGCATGATAAATGCAGTTAATACTTCATATCTTTTATATGACAGCCAAGCCCAATGTAATGCAAGTATATAGTAAAAGCTTAAAATGCCATTCACTTTATTATTATCATTTTGGTACGGTGTGTGTCAGCAACATATCTGTACGGAAACTCTTCCCTAAGCCAGCTGTACTTTACTGCTGAATTATATAGCTTGAAAAGCAGTAGAGTAGGAATGAAATAGTCAAAAAGAGGCGAAATGGGTATCAATGTTCTTATTTGACTGGAAGGCTTGGGTGCCACTCTTATAAAGATTTGCTTTTTATGTGGTATTAATCAGTTCCTATAAATGCAGAATGGTTAATAAAGTTTTCTAATCCAAACTGCCAGAATTACGAGCTTGATTTTTGCAAAAGCCAGGGACATTTTTTTGCTGGAATGGAATATGAAACGATGGGAGGAAGAGCCACGTGTAGCCCTGGAACAGGCTGTCATCGTCATCCTCTGATATGCTTCTGGAGGACTCTGCCTTGCCACGAATTCCTGTCGAGATATTTCCTCACTTGGCAGGCGGCGCTCGTGGTAAAGAACCCTCTGCCAGCAATGCGGGTTCGATCCCCGGGTCGGGAAGATCCCTGGAGGAGGAAATGGCAACCCAGTCCAGGATTCTTGCCAGGAAAATCCCATGGACAGAGGGGCCTGGTGGGCTACAGTTCATGGGGTCGCAAAGAGTCGGACACGACTGAGCACATCGCAATTTTAATTAACTAATAGTAAGGATGACACTGTCTTCTATCAATACAGATTCCCCCCGTAAATTAATCATCTCAGTTAATTTTTCTCTGATGTAAACGTACTTAAGCACCTCCTGTGTCTTTGATCACAGCATGAAAAACAGGGTGGGCGTGGGGAAGATTGAACATCCAGCCCAGACCCCACTCAGGGGACCCCGAGGAGCTGAACACCAGCATGAACTCCAGGTGCCTGGGAAGGAGGATCAAGAGAGTGACGACGCCGAGGAAGACCGCCTGACTCTAAGAACTGAGCGGAAATTTTAAAAGGCTTCTTCTGGTTTCCTCTTTTCTTCTAGTCCCTGAGACCATCATTACAGATTCCCAAAGCACAGTGTGGCACCAAAAACACAAGCATTTGCTGTCTCGTGTGCCAGACTTTATACCTTAAAATCTGATATTCCAGAGTTTTTCATTTCTTTGAAACGTCTCAGCACAACAAAAACAAAACCTCGCCAGCATACACACAGAGAAACAAAAGAAAGAAATGGCCAAGCATCAGAGGAATTTGTTTCTAACATAGAAGCTGGAAGAAAAAAAAGCAGCAGTCACCTCACTCAGCCTTGACCATGCCTGATTTGGTTCTTACACGTATGGTTTTTCCCACCAAAGGAGCAGAAGGCAACGAAGATTTCTCAAGGCCTTGCTTTTGTTCCGAAGATTTATGGCGGTGAGGCTGCCTCAGTCTCTCCTGATTTAGCGTCTGGGCGGTGGTGTCCCACATGGAGAGAAATCTCCTGACAAGCCTGGGCAACCTTGGCCCCGGAGGTCTGCTTCCAGGAGCAAAGGCAGGTCGGTGTGGGCGACGGCTAAGTTGCTTCAGTCGTGTCCGACTCTTTGCGATCCCATGGACCGTAGCCTGCCAGATTGCTTCAGGGGACTCTGTGTGGATAGAAGACAGTATCATCCTTATTATTCGTTAATTGAAATTATGATTTGCTCAGTCATGTCCAACTCTTTGTGACCCCATGAACTGCAGCCCGCCAAACTCCTCTGTCCACGGAACTTTCCAGGCAATAATACTGGAGTGGGTTGCCATTTCCTTCTCCAGGGCATCTTCCCAATCCAGGGATCAAACCCACGTCTCTTGCATCTCCTGCACGGGGAGGCAGGTTCTTTCCTGCTAGCCTCTGTCCTCCACACACTCAATGTGGTTCTGATGGAGCCCCTCCTGCGTTACATGAACCTAGTTTGCTAAGCTGCCAAAACCAAGGACCAGTTCATCCACAGGAGATGAAAGGGCGGGGTCTTGGCTGGGAATGCCGTGGGTAGGAGCAACCTGGAGCCTGGCGCTGCGGGATTACGGGGGCGCGGGGGGAGCGGGAGGCAGGGGGGCGGCAGGCTTCGGCAGAGTCCTTGTGCTGCTGCTGTTTCCGATGAGGACTGTGTGGGGGGCAGTGCCGGGCTGCTCTCAGGGTGCAGAAGCCACTTTCAGGTTCCTGCTGTCTCCGGGGATTCTTTTCTGAGGCAGGGCCCTGGAGGGACAGACCAGTGTGAAAGCGCCCATCTCCCCGGGGTCTCAGACATTCTGGGGTCTCGCTCCGCAGGATGAGATGCAGCCTGGGCTTATCCAGGCTCTGGGTGTGTGCTCACCAACATCCAGCCACACGGTGCAGTTATTGTTCAGTCGCTCGGTCCTGTCTGACTCTTTGTGACCCCATGGACTGTAGCCCACCAGGCTCCTCTGTTCATGAGGATTTCCGGGGCAAGAATTCTGGAGTAGCTTGCCATTCCCTTATCCAGGGGATCTTCCCGACCCAGGGACTGAACCCGCATCTCTTGTATTGGCAGGCGGATTCTTAACTGCTGAGCCACTGGGGGGGTCCCCAGGGTGCAGCAGCTGCCCTTCCATTAGGAAGGTTTGCCCTAAGATCGATGCTTCCTGGGCCCCTGAAGCAGATTAGGAATGACTTGCGAGAGTCACTGCCTGTTTATCCAAAGGGAGTCTCTGAGCGCAGAGACTTTAGGATGCTGTGAAATTAATAGGACGTCATCAGCCCTTACCCCGTGCTCCCAGAGACACCCTCTGACCTGGGTCACCAGCCTCAGGCCTGCTAGAATCCCCTGACTTTGCATCTTTTTCTCTTATGTGAAAAGTATTCTTCCATTAAGAGTCTTATATATTTTGGGGTCTGGGTGAGGTGGTGCTGGTGGTAGAGAATCTGCCTGCCAATCCAAGAGATGAAAGAGACACAGGTTTGATCTCTGGTTCAGGAAGATCCCCTGGAGGAGGGCATGGCAACCCATTCCAGTATTCTTACCTGGAGAACCCCATGGACAGAGGAGCCTGGCGGGCTATGCAGTCCATGGGGTGGCAGAGAGTTGGACATGACTAAAGTGACTTCACAAGCATCCCCCTGACTGTAGGTCTTTTGCTTCTACGTGAAATATATTCCTCCATCAGAAGTCTTACTTATTTTACTCTGATGCTATTTCCTAGGATTGAGGTGGTCGTTTACTCTACACTAAGCTGTGAAACTTTTTATTATTCTATTCAGCACTTTGAACCTGGACAGACATCTGACATGTAATGAACCTCTAATTAGAAATGAATTCCTAAAATTTCTCTTGAAACCATCTGATGTGACGGTAGCCCACACAGCCTCACATAACCAGTTCTCTGTCTACACAGAGAATTGCACATAGGAATTTGGACATTACCAGGATTTCTTTCTAAAAGGGGAGGGCCCATAGATGCCTTGACAGTCATCCATGTAAAGCCTCCAGAGCCGTGTCGGCCCCCTATTAAACACCCGGTTGGTGTCAGCCGTCACTTTTTCCTCCCTTTTTGCAGCCAAGACAGAGCTGGCAACCTTCTCTGCGTCCTTTCAAGTCACCAGACGTGAAGAGGGCAGGTCGGGGGTCATCAGCTGCCTCTGCACTTCTCTTTCTGGACCATTGCTAAACTGCCCGCTTTAATCTATTAACATGCGTGTTCCAGAGGGAAGGAGAGAAATTCACGTCTTCCCACTTGCTGGGAGCTCATCGTGACCACCGATTTCCCACTGACAGTGATGGAATTCATGGAACATCTACCCAGCTGTCCTGAGTAATCGGGGAGGGGGGCACCTCATCTTTGGGGCCAACTCTCGGGAAAGATTGAGATTTTTCTTTCTAGCCAACTGTCAAACCAATGAACTTGAAAAACGATACCGGATGCGTAATGAATTGGAAACACAATGTGTGAAAAAATGTTTTCATATAAATCTAGTTTCGAGCCACTCATCTGAAATGTCTGGTGTACATGATTTGTTGAGGACTTTTTAATGGCAACAGATGTGGTCACTGGCCAAAACACCCGTCTACCAAACTGCTTTTGATCAGTAATACAGATCCATCTTCTCTGTATTTCCTCCTGGACGCCACTAGCCCGTTCTTTCCTCTAGGACAGAGGCCAGAAGATCAAGTGTCCATCCAAAACAGACCCATTCCATCTTCCGCTGTCGTCTCCCCCCTCAAGCCTGGGTAAAAGAACTGTGATTAAGCAACCTCTGGCTTCTTGCAGATTTTGGAATCCTAGCTCAGTGTTCGCTAGAAACACACACACAGGGAAATTTGCTGTTTTGCCCCATCCACATTGCCTCCACTAGTTTTCATGAATGACTGGCTCTGACCATTAAAAAAAAAAAAAAAGAATAACCTCTTTGCAGAAACAATCACGAAAAGAGAAGGGAAAAGAGGGGTGGGAAGAAAGTCAATCTGAGGACCTGGCCTTACTCTGTGGTCTTGGTAAAAATAACTTTGCCTCAGTTTTTGCATATCTAATAAAAGGAGATAATACTTTAATCAGTCAGTTTCCCTGGATTATTCTGAAAATCCAGTGCATCAGTTTATTTTCATGATCCACAGTTGACTATAAATTATGATCTTTGTTTCTGCTCCAGCCCCAGGGGCTGCTCTTGGTATTCCAGGAGGTGGAAAAAATGTTTTCCCTTCAAATCCAGTGAGACACGTTGCTAATTCCATGATGCATTCACGTTTCTACTACTTACAAAAAAAAAAATCTGGACCCTGAATCCTGCCTCGGGAAAGCTACTGTCCCAATTAAGAAACACACATTTAGTAAAACATGCGCATAACGCAAAAACCTTGATGTCTCTCTAAGAATTTGAGAATATTCTCACAAATTATAAGTGAAAATTTGTCTGCTCCATTCTTGGTTCTCTTTCCTTTTTCTATCTAATGGCCTTTTGCTCTGAGCACTCACTTGGCCAGCATTTTGACCAGTCTGCTTCCCATGTCAGGAATGTGAGCTCCAGCACACCCAGAACATCTCTCAGCAGTCAGACCCCAGGCTCCCTGGGGAGCTCCTAAAACCTAGAGCCTGGGCCACTCATCACCATCCTGTGCTGTCCTTGATTCTTTACGTCCATGCCGTGATGCTATCAGCAAAACAGGTGAGTGCCAGGGAGGCCCCCAGGGGCATGCCCAGCAAAGCCAGGCAAAGATGCTCGCCTGAGGACACATCGCCCCCAACTGCACATCAACTAGCTAAGCCCTCATTCTAGGAATACTCTTATCCTCCACCAGGATGACCACCTACTTGGCAACAGAGACTGACTCACGGACGCTAACTTCCTTGCAAGTACAGTTATAAACAAGATTATGGCTGATTTGTGTTGTATTGGAGAAGGCAATGGCACCCCACTCCAGTCCTCTTGCCTGGAAAATCCCATGGACGGCGGAGCCTGGAAGGCTGCAGTCCATGGGGTCGCTGAGGGGTCAGACACAACTGAGCGACTTCACTTTCACTTTTCACTTTCACGCACTGGAGAAGGAAACACTCTAGTGTTCTTGCCTGGAGAATCCCAGGGACGGGGGAGCCTGGTGGGCTGCCGTCTATGGGGTCGCACAGAGTCAGACACGACTGAAGCGACTTAGCAGTAGCAGTGTTGTTGTATGGCAGAAACCAACACAACGTCATAAAAATTTTAAAAAATATTTACATTGAAAAAAAAAAAAACAGAATGATAAAGTGCTTTTGAAAATTAAAAAAAAAAAAAAAAATTAGGAAGCTGGAGCAATCTGACAGTGAGCTATAGGTGTCCTGCCTGCTTCTCCCCTCGTTCACCCTGCTTTCGTTTGGATTCTAGGAAAAAGAAGAAAAAGATATTTTCAAGGCAGGCTTAACTAGCATTCCACGGATGGGTAATGGAATGAGCATTCGTGTTGACACCTGTAAAAATCTCCCTAGAATGTTTCCACATTTATATTTCATACGTAAAGCTTTTTCGCCGCAGGGAGATAGTCAGAGCTGATCTGTCCTGAGGCAGTGAGATGACTACTTCTACTGCATGAAGTACATGCTTGGTATGATTTTGAGGGACAGTGAAACAGGGCAGCTGAGGTCCATGTAGGTATTTATTTTGACTGTGGACACTGCACATGAAATAGTTCCAGGGTGGTAGGTGCTACAAAGTAGCTTTTCCTCGGGAGCTTTCCTTTCGGATGTTTTGCTCTTGGAAATATCAAACATCTGCCTGGGGCAAATAGCTAAATAGCTGCAATTTTCTAGCTCCCTCCTATTTTTGGCTTTCAGTGCCGGAGGCCTTCGAACACCCATGGTGGAGGTTGGATGCTGGCGAAGGCTTTGGGAACTTAGGAGACCCAAGCTGTTTTAGATCAATGCCTCCCTGTACTTAAAGGGCTAGTAAAACCGGGTTATAATGTTTACATGACTTTTTATGGGTCAGAGTTTATTACAGTTCTATTCAATGGCCTACAGTGGAGGAAAACTTTACAAGATTTTCCTGCATTTGACAGTTCTGTTTCAGCGTATCTGGAAAGGGGAAGTGCTTTTTTGTTTTTTTTTCTTTTTCCTGCCTCACATTCTCTTTGCTCTCAGTTTTATTTTTTTC
Organism: Cephalophus harveyi; assembly: GCA_006410635.1. NCBI lineage: Eukaryota > Metazoa > Chordata > Mammalia > Artiodactyla > Bovidae > Cephalophus > Cephalophus harveyi. The sequence continues at coordinate 24,227 of SJYT01017883.1, read as the reverse complement.
CCTTTCAAAAGGAGTGAGTTCCTAAGACTCCCTGACGTCAAGTGGTATTTCTCTTACTTGGGAGGCTATAAATCGACTCGGACCCAGGATTCTATGGATGTTGAGAGACAACCGATAATTTCAGATAGTTTTCAGCCTGCCTTGGAGGTTCTCACCCACGCTACCCATGAACAGAAGGGCGCTTTCATTTCACCAGGAGACGCTTGGATTTGCATGGCTGTGAGGCGGCGCTTCTCGCCTCTACATTGGTCAGCAGTATCGGGGGCCCGGAGCCCAGCCTTTAGGGCTGGCAAACCTGCCTGCACAGCACTCGTCCACCATTCGGTTGCTTATTTCTTGGGCAATTCTCCTAAACTTTCTGAGCTTGGTATTAGTGATATTGGCTTGGCTAAAAAGCTCGTTTAGGTTTTCCGAATCAACAAAACTCTGAATGAACTTTTTGGCCAGCCCAAATACTTACAAGATCAGTACAGGGGATTAAAAAATGAAATTATGCATGAGTTACACAGATGGGGACAGCTGTTTCATGCATTATTTCATTAACCAACCCTATTAAGCACCTACTATGTGTTGGGCACTGTCATGGGCCTTAAAGCCAGTGGATAAAGTCGTGGTCCCTGTTTTCAAGTTCTACTGGGGGAGAGAGTACACAGCGACATCTGGCAACGCGAAGGGCTGTGAAGAAGACGAGGGGAAGTTGGGGCACAAGTGAGACTCAAGTGTTATTTTAGTAGATGGTCAAAAAAGTCCTGTGATGGGCTGGGGGAGGGTTAACATATACGCACTGCTGTATATAAAATATACATGCGAAGAGCCGACTCATTGAAAAGGCCCTGATGCTGGGAAAGAGTGAGGGCAGGAGGAGAAGGGGACGACACAGGAGGAAATGGTTGGATGGCACCACCGGCTTGATGGACATGAGTCTGAGCAAGCTCCGGGAGTTGATGATGGACAGGGAGGCCTGGCATGCTGTGGTCCATGGGGTTGCAAAGAGTCGAACACGACTGAGTGACTGAACTGAGCTGATACATAAAGTATATAAAATAGTAAACAACAAGGACCTATTGTGCAGCACAGGGGACTGTACTCAATATCCTGTAATAATTTATAAGGGAAAAGAACATGTGTGTGTGTGTGTGTGTGTGTGTGTGTGTGTATCTTTTCCAATGGCTCAGCGGAGTGCAGGAGACTTGGGAGATGTGGGTTTGATCTCTGGGTCAAGAAGATTCCCTGGGGAAGGGAATGGCTACCCACTTCAGTATTCCTGCCTGGAGAATCCCATGGACGGAGCCCGGGTGGCTACAGTCCATGGGGTTGTATGTGGGTGTGTGTACATGTAGGTGTATACACACACACACACACACACACACACACACACACGTATAAGTGGGCTTCCCAGGTGGCACAGTGATAAAGAATCCACCTGTCAATGCAGGAATCGCAGGAGACGTGGATTCTATCCCTGGGTTGGGAAGATCCCTGGAGGAGGAAATGGCAATCCACTCCAGTATTCTTGCCTGAAAAACCCCATGGACAGAGGAGCCTGGTGGGCTGCAGTCCATGGAGTTGCAGAGTTGGACACCACTGAAGACTGAGATGTAAGCACACAGATACATATGTCTGTGTGTGTGTGTCTGTGTGTGTGTATCGTGTGTATCTGAATCACTTCGCTATACACCTTAAACTAACACAACATTATAAATCAACTATGAAATTCGCTCAGTCGTGTCTGACTCTTTGCGACCCTATGGACCATACAGTCCATGGAATTCTCCAGGCCACAATACTGGAGTGGGGAACCATTCCTTTCTCCAGGGGATCTTCCCAACCCAGGAATCAACCCAGGTCTCCCACACTGCAGGTGGATTCTTTACCAGCTAAGCCACCAGGGAAGCCCAAGAACACTGGAGGGGGAGCCTGTCCCTTCTCCAGCGGATCTTCCCGACCCAGGAATTGAACTGGGGTCTCCTGCATTGCAGGCGGATTCTTTACCTGCTGAGCTACCCGGGAAGCCCACATAAGTCAACTATGCTTCTGTTTTTTGAAGAAAGAAAAGAAAAGAAAAAAAAGAAAGCCCTGTAATGATATGACACTTGAACAGAGGCGTAAATTTAGTGGCTAAGTCTTGCAGTCATCCAAAGAACATTCCGGGCAGAGGAGACAGGAAATGCTGAAGCCTGGGGCAGTGGCACGGGGGGCTGGGGGCTCAGAGTGCTGGACCCCTCGCCCTGGAGAAGGGTGGGAGATGACTTGAGAGAGGTGGCCAGAGCCGGACCAGGCAGCATCTCTTCATCTCTGGTGAAGACTTGACATTCAGCCTGAGCGAATCAGGGCGCTCCACGAGGGACGGAGCAAAGGCAAAGTGTGACCTGGTTTATGTGCTGAACGGATCTTGCCGACTGCCACTGGGAGAACAGGCTATAAAGGGGAAAGGGAAGACGCTGGGAAAAGCCAGATGAAAACCCACGTGTGTAGAACTGGACGGGGCCATGCAGATGCCAGCAGCCCAGTTCTCTGCAGTTAACATCTTACTCTTTGACTGGATCTCTTGCTTTTATTAATACACGGCTTAGTTTCTAACCTTGAGATCTTATTAAGTTTGTTTATCTCTGTCTTCACCTTTTTCTTGTTATCAACTTTAATTGTTCAAAATGGTAGAACCGCCGCTTCGGTGTTGCTCTTAGCCCCTTGTTTCAGAAGACTTTTGAGGTCAGTGTCTTTCTCCCATATGTATTGTGATTTTTTTAAAAAATATTTTCTTTTTTTAAATTAATGTGGGCCAGTTTTGAAGTCTTTACTGAACCTGCTATATATAGTATTGCTTCCGTTTTGTGTTTTGGTTTTTTGGCCGAGAGGTAGGTGGGATCCCAGCTCTAAACCAGGGATGGAACCTGCACCCCCTCTATTGGAAGACTAAGTCTTAACCACCGGGCTGCCTGGGCAGTCTCTGAACTGTGACTTTAAAGATCAAGCAGTGTGGTCAGCTGTAGCGATAGCAGGGTGGCTGACCAGACGGAGTGTGTGTTTAGCTCACAGAGGGTTGTAACTCAGACCAGGGTGTCTGGCTGCCGGAGAAACCCAGCCTCCATCACAAGTGAAGTTGAGCACACAATCCACCCACCACCGTGATGTCGGTGGGACTAAGCTTCTTGTGTGTGGATCAAATTCATCTCTGGGGTTTAAACAGAGGCAGAGGCCACAGCACCATCGTGGGCCTGTACACACAGTTCTGCTGAGAGTCTGGTTATTCAGGCAGGAAGCAGGGCCGTGTTCTACTGTCAGCCAAGAATGTAACAGTCAGCGCATTTCGGTGGGAGGAATGGAGACATTTCACAGTAGGGACACTATGGAGCAATTTTATCCGTGTCTAGTCATCCATACTTAAACCCTAAACATCTCAAGTACGTTTGTTTGTTTGTTTGTTTTATGACTATTCCCTGAGGCACATGGGATCTTGGTTCCTTGACCAGGGATCGAACCTGAATCCCCTGTGGTGGAAATGTGGAATCAACCATTGGACCACCAGGGAAGTCCCTAAAATAACTGTCTTTATCTTGTGAATCGTAGAGGATGACAGTCATCTCCAGAGCTGTGGAGATTACCTTACCGGCAGGCAAGATGGGGAGCTGTTTGTGGGGTCTCATGAAGGGGACCGAGGTGGTAACCTGCTTGCCAGTCGTGCCTGAAATTCCACCCCAAGTCAGGAATGTTTTACACATTTGACCCCAAAGAAAATGCAAGAGGTGCAGGAAGTGTGATAAATCATTAATACCATTTTATGAGTTTATCAGCCTCTCCGGTCAATGTTGTAGGGGGAGAAGGCCAAGGGCATGCCCGGCATTGGAGCTGGCAGAGAAATTAGACCTTGAGCTTTTCATGGAAGAGTCCAAACAGAGGCTTCACCGTCAGGCAGCTGCAAGTTTCAAGTTCAAAACCTCGCTTGCAGACACCTGTGTCCAGGAAGCTAGCGGGGGCAGCGGAACTTACGGTAACACCCAAATTATTGTCCTATGGCCCCACTTATCCAGGGCAATTAAAATCTTTTATATGGTTGGCTTTGGAGAGGCAGTCAAGGAGCCGGGTTTAGACTTCCAAGTTTGTCTCATTCAGCTGTTGGAAATAGCAGGCCACCACATCTGTTAAAAAATATATATGCATCCTCCTGAATTTTTATGAGTGGGACTCATCACATCTCTGCTTTGACTTAAAAAAATAGTAAAAGCTAGAATATATAACTAGTTTCCATCCCCAAGAGTGGGTACACATATCATATTATGTGATCCTTGGAATAAGTCCCTTTCCGTGCAAAATCTAGCCACACTTGAATGTTTTCTTATGCTCAGACTGACTCTTTTGGCCAACTGTTGGACACACTCTTACAGTACAGGTGGTCAAATCAAAATCAGCAATGAACACATGGCACAGATTTTTTTTTTAACCTTATCATATGTAAGACAAATATTATAAGATAGCGTCTGTGTATTTGCTTTCTATACAGGCCACACGCATAAACCAAGCGATGTATTCTTTGTTTAAGTGTATAGGACTTGCTTAAACCTTTCATTGGGAATTTACATAGAATATTAGTTTTTCTTGGAACTTTTGACCAACAGCACGTTTTTGGAAAAGTTCTCAGACCCACATAATTCAGTGTTGGCTGTCACACCTGCAGATGTCCAGATGGAAACAAATGATCTGAGATTCCCAGTGCAAATATAATGGAATAATGACATAGAAATAAAGAAGGCTACTTTATAAGTAAATCTCCTTGTCTGTCTTTGTATCCTTTTCAGCTTAGACTCTAATGCTTGCTTGGACAATGCCTTAGTAAATTAGTGCTACATGAATAAGCAAAACGGAGTGTGTCAGGCGATACTGACCAGGATGGAATGTAGCATGGAAATGGTATCTAATAACTATTGAAGAGGGCTTCCCTGGTGGCTCATATGGTAAAAAATGCACCTGCAATGCGGGAGACCAGGGTTCCATCCCTGAGTCGAGAAGATCCCCTGGAGAAGGGAATGGTAACCCACTCCAGTGTTCTTGCCTGGAGAATTTCATGGACAGAGGAGCCTGGCGGGCTACAGTCCATGGGGTCACACAGAGCTGGACATGACTACAGTGACTTAGCATGCACACAGTACACTGGAATGTTTTTTTATTTAGATATACAGGACTGGGGACAACAATTTGACCAGTTCTCAAAAGTGTGAAAATGGCATTAACAGCCCTTCAAACTCTATTAATGACATGAAGAATGGCTAAGGGGTTGTCAGCTTCTGTTAAAAATATGCCGAGGAGGTGGATACTGGTTCGTCAGATGTGGGGGAAGCATAGTGTCTTAGCTGAGAGGAGGATTGGTAATCCTTGTTAGAATCCACTTTGATTCTATTATGATATGATTTATGTAAGCCAATATATATATTAGCACCTCATTTCCCTTCCTGTATGGCTAAATGCTTCTATCCGATGTATTTTCAACCTTCACATAATGCTCTTAATCACAGCGGTTATGATGTGTTGGTATCACTTGATATATACCCATTAAAAAATGATTCCAATTTTCATAGTTGACTTGTGGAATCAATGTTGCAATTTTAAGGTCATGCCTTATAAAACACTCAATGTTCTGGCATGGGAAGTAAAGTGAAGTCTCAGCAGAACCCCTGAACCCTGAATTTTACGTGACTGTATCGGTAGGTTTTCTATTTGTCATGGCTGCACTGGATCAATTAATGCACTGCAGGTGTTTTTATTTCAACTGAGCGAACATTTCTGGTAAGACAAACATCAAAGAATCAACTTCTTTCTTGATAAAGAGATATTTATCATTCCTCATTAGAGATAAAAAAATGGACTAGAATATGAACTGAAGCATCTTTAATGTAATGAGCCATTTTTGGTTTCTAAGACAAATGGGGCCTGAAAATTAATAAGATACTGTCTTTCAAGACGTTTAGATGCTGGTGGGAGGAAGATGAAGTTCATAGAGGAATGATGATGGCACCAGATGGAATATGTTACATGACAGAGTGGGGGTATGGGTGCATGCATGCTAAGTCGCTTCAGTTGTGTCCTACCTCGCGACCCCCTGGACTGTAGCCCACCAGGCTCCCTCTGTCCTTGGGATTTCCCAGATGAGAATACTGGAGTGGATTACCATTTCCTTCTCCAGGAGATCTTTCTCGCCCGGGGATAAAACCCACATCTCCTGCATTGGCAGGCATTTTTTTTACCACTGAGCCACATGAGAGGCCCCAAAATGACAGAATAGTGCCATTCAATTGCTATTTCAGTTCAGAAAAGAGAGCCAGACAATCCTGGAAGGTGAAGGGAAAAGGTGGCATTTACGCACCTGAAGAGTCTGGAGAATCAGCATACCTACAGATGATGAGGGGGCATTTAGGCAGCGACCACATCGGAACCAACACACGGAGGCAGGAGAGCAGAATACGAGAAGCAATGGCTTCAAACACTTGACAAATGGGGCCTGAAAATTAATAAGATACTGTCTTTCAAGACGTTTAGATGCTGGTGGGAGGAAGATGAAGTTCATAGAGGAATGACGATGGCACCAGATGGCACTTGAGAGGCAAGAGTGGGAAGTAACCTATAAAGTCCAGTTACACAAAGCCTGAGAAGCCATGGACGTGAACTTGAACTGTGACTGTTAGCACATGGGTCACCAGAGAATACCTCCAAGCAGATGAGGGAGAGCAGTTTTGTATTTTGAAGATGAATGTGAAGTGACAGATAGGATTGACTAGAATAGGAAGATGATAGAGTTTGTGAAATTAAAAGACACTTGCTCCTTGGAAGGAAAGTTATGACCGACCTAGACAGCATATTTAAAAGCAGGGACATTACTTTGTCAACAAAGGTCCATCTAGTCAAGGCTATAGTTTTTCCAGTGGTCATGTATGGATGTGAGAGTTGGACTGTGAAGAAAGCTGAGAGCCGAAGAATTGATGCTTTTGAACTGTGGTGTTGGAGAAGACTCTTGAGAGTCCCTTGGACTGCAAGGAGATCCAGCCACTCCATCCTAAAGGAAATCAGTTCTGGATGTTCATTGGAAAGTTTGATGCTGAAGCTGAACTCCAATACTTTGGCTACCTGATGTGAAGAGCTGACTCATTGGAAAAGACCCTGATGCTGGGAAAGATTGAGGGCAGGAGGAGAAGGGGACGACAGAGGATGAGATGGTTGGATGGCATCACCGATTCGATGGACGTGAGTTTGAATGGACTCCGGGAGTTGGTGATGGACAGGGAGGCCTGGCATGCTATGGTTCTTGTGGTCGCAAAGATCAGAGATGGCTGAGCAACTGAACTGAACTGAACTGAACCGATGCTGGGAAAGATTGAAGGTGGGAGGAGAAGGGGACAGCAGAGGATGAGCTGGTTGGATGGCATCACCGATTCAATGGATGTGAGTCTGAGTGAACTCTGGGAGCTGGTGATGGACAGGGAGGCCTGGCGTGCTGCAGTCCATGGGGGTCACAAAGAGTTGGACTCAACTGAGCGACTGAACTGAACTGAGAGTTAGTGAGACAGCCAGATAAATACTCTCAAAATCAATGTCAGAGATAAACATCAACTAGAAGATTAAAGCAGATAAATACCACGTGATGTCGCTTACATGTAGAATCTAAACTAAAATACAAATGAACATATCTATGAAACAAAAAGCAGACTCGCAGGTATGGAGAACAGCCTTGTGCTTGCCAAGGGAGGGTGGTGGGGGGAGGGAGGGTGGCGAGGCTGGGGTTAGCAGGTGTCAACTTTTATGTATAGAATGGATGAACAACGAGGTCCTACCCTAGGGTACAGGGAACTATGCCCGATATCCTGTAATAAACCATAATGGAGGAGAATATGGAAAAAGAATATGAATGCATGTGTAACTGAGTCATCTTGCAGTACAGAAGAAATTAACAGCATTATAAATCAATTCAACCTCAATATTTTTTTTTTAAAGAAACTGATATGGAATCAAGAAGGAGAAACATGGCTACAAGAGAGACATTGTGAAGTTAGAATTAAGGTTGACGGGGTGTGGAACGTGGGTTTAGGAAAGGAGATGTGACAAGAAGTTAAGACAGAGAAGCAGTCTTGAGGAGGACTGTGCTGAGCTGGACTGCGAGCACCCTGCGTGGAGGGGCTTGGGGAGGCAGCATGCTTAGATGCTGATGGGCAGCTGGAAACTTGGGACACGCTTGTACAGAGTCCCTGTGGTTCAGTGGAAATAAATTTGAAAGTGATCCACAGAGGAAATCTGTTTGTATTAACATAAAAGGATGAGATAACTAAGCAGGAAACACGACATATATTTTATGCATTATGTAAGCGTCTCAAAATACAAACTACACGCTACTTTAAAAAACGTATTTCCTTAAAAGAATGAGGTGGACCTAGAGATTGGAAGACAAGTTCGTTTTTGGCAGTATTCCTGTAGAGCGAAGTGGTTCTGAGAGAAAAAAAAAGATTTCCTATGTTAACTTTCGTCTTTATTTCATGTTTATTTTAGCACTGAAATGAACACGAAGCAAAGTCTTTAACAAAATATTTATGCTGTTTAATATCTTTGTGATAAACATAATATTTCGTAGCCAAGAACTGATAAATGTTTTTAATAAACCACAATATATAATAATATTTTATTGAGATTTGAGAAGCCTGCCTTTTTAGCTGCCTCTGAGCAACAGTTCTCTGCAGCCTTCTCCCAGAAAAAAATTTCATGAAAGGAAGTGCTGGTTTGTGTCCAGCCTCTATGACTGCAATGAATGGGGAATTCATTAGACTTTCCAAAAATGATACCAACCATTTGCTGCACTTTATGTTTGTTGTCCTCGACCCACATTTAGTCACCTCCCTTCTCACTCTCTTGTCCTTGATATGATGTCCTGGAAAGCAGAAAGAGAACCATTTCTATAATCTATGTGTCCAAGTTCCCCCCAGACAGAGCAATTCCATGAGATTGTGCGTTCTTGAGCAGAGGACCTCAAATCTTGTGTAAGGTGGGAGCAAAGTGAGCCTCTCTGTCCCTTTTTGGACAACGACACATTTTCAGCACTTTCTCTGCACAGTATCACCTCAAAGGGCTACTCTAATTAGTCAAAGAATCTTTCCTGCCGGGTGTGACATTTTCGCAGACATGATGTCACCTTCCAAAATTTCTTGGCTCACTAAAGGAAATATGAAACATGTTGACGTTATGTGGAAGATTAATTGAGTTCTAATTTTTAATTTTGGAAATCTTCTTGGTCCTTTTGAGTGACAGCTGAGATCAAACCTATGAATGTATTGGAATAAATTACCTAAGGGGGATACTGTGCTCTGGGAATTTAAAATCTTAATAGAGATGTCATACAAGCATGAGATGGCTTGGAGGCTGGGTATGGCAGACAGTCTGAACTTTGCGTCGGGTTTCACTTGAAGAAGAGATTAAACTAATACAGATAAAACTAAGTTATTCCAGTACTGTAGATTCTAGGCAAGTCTTGTTGAATTTTTCAGACTGCCTCAAGTTTCTGAAAGACTTTTGAGAAGCAACTGGCTTTGGGAATGACTGTTACTTTTTAAAATTCTAAGGCTTTTTTTTTCACCTTAGTCCAAAACATAATGGAAAGAATTTTCTATTCTTAACCAAATCATTAATGATGAGTTAATCCTTCCCTTGTGGCTAAGCTGCTAAAGAATCTGCCTGCAATGCAGGAGACCTGGGTTTGATCCTTGGATTGGGAAGATCCCCTGGAGAAGGGAAACGCTACCCACTCCAGTATTCTGGCCTGGAGAATTCCATGGACTGCATATTTCATGGGATTGCAGAGTCAGACACAACTGAGTGACTTTCACTTTCACTTTCAGTCCATTCAATATTAATCACATATTTTGAAATTAAAGTACATGACTTTAAGTTGATTTCGCTGTTTTTTCACATGTAAGTTAAATTCACAAAATATGTGTGAATCAATTTTTTAGTTTGCAATTGAAAGCTAGAACTGGACATGGAAAAACAGACTGGTTCCAAATAGGAAAAGGAGTATGTCAAAGCTGTATACTGTCACCCTGCTTATTTAACTTATATGCAGAGGACATCATGAGAAATGCTAGGCTGGAAGAAGCACAAGCTGGAATGAAAATTGCCAGGAGAAATATCAGTAACCTCAGATATGCAGATGACACCACCCTTATGGCAGAAAGTGAAGAAGAACTAAAAAGCCTCTTGATGAAAGTGAAAGAGGAGAATAAAAAATTTGGCTTAAAGCTCAACATTCAGAAAACTAAGATCATGGCATCTGGTCCCATCACTTCATTGGAAATGGATGGGGAAACAGTGGAAACAGTGTCAGACTTTATTTTTTTGGGCCCCAAAATCACTGCAGATGGTGACTGCAGCCATGAAATTAAAAGACACTTAGTCCTTGGAAGGAAAGTTATGACAAACCTAGATAGCATTTTCAAAAGCAGAGACATTACTTTGCCAACAAAGGTCTGTCTAGTCAAGGCTATGGTTTTTCCAGTGGTCATGTATGGATGTGTGGAGAAGGAAATGGCAACCCACTCCAGTATTCTTGCCTGGAGAATCCCATGGATGGAGAAGCCTGGTGGGCTTCAGTTTATTGGGCAGCAAAGAGTCAGATACGACTGAAGCAACTAGGCAGCCATGGATGTGAGAGTTGGACCATAAAGAAGGCTGAGCGCCGGAGACTTGATGTTTTTGCACTGTGGTGTTGGAGAAGACTCTCGAGAGTCCCTTGGACTGCAAGGAGATCCAACCAGTCCATTCCAGTACTTTGGCCACCTCATGCGAAGAGTTGACTCATTGGAAAAGACTCTGATGCTGGGAGGGATTGGGGGCAGGAGGAGAAGGGGACGACCGAGGATGAGATGGCTGGATGGCATCACGGACTCGACGGACCTGAGTCTGAGTGAACTCCGGGAGTTGGTGATGGACAGGGAGGCCTGGCGTGCTGCGATTCATGGGGTTGCAGAGAGCTGGACACGACTGAGCAACTGAACTGAACTGAACTGAACTGATCTGAACTACCTTAGTAGCACCAACATGGTATTGTTTGCTTCATAGGAAAGAAAACAGAACATGCTTTAATAAACTGTTTCAGTCTCACCCTTGTTGCAAAACATTAATTATTTGTTAGTATTCAGAGTAATTTGTCTTCACCTAATTATAACAACAGGGACTTCCCTGGTAAAGAACTCGCCTGCCAATGCAGGCGACATGGGTTAGATCCCTGGGTTGGGAAGATCCCCTGGAAAAGGAAATGGCAACCCACTGCTGTATTTTTTCCCCCTGTATTCTTGGCTGGAAAATCCCATGGACAGAGGAGTCTGGTGGGCTACAGTCCATGGGATTGAAAAAAGAGTCGGACGTGACTGAGCAACTGAACCATAGGAAGCTATTATAACAATAACTTTTAAGAGTTAAAATAAATATACTCATAGATAGAGTTCTATGTATGTCTGAGGATATTAGAACAAACTGTCACCTAAAAAAGTGAAGTGATTTCTAGGAGAGGAGTAGCATCTTGAAAAGGTCAACAAGACAGAGAACACTGGAGTCTGGAAGTTCTAGAGAAAGTTATACTTGGAAACTCAAGGCCGATCAGTGCCAAGGAAATATTGCCAGTTAGGAAGCCCTGATATTGCTCTGAACACTGAAATCAAAGCCAGAGAGAGGCACCAGAGCCTGCAGAAGTTGGGTCCAAGAAAGCGGAGTGGACCCCTAGAGAGGGGTTGTGGGGTCTTTGAGTCCCTATTCTCTAGGCTCCTGGACACCGGGGATGGGCCTGGCTAGAATGAAGGTCAAGGGAATCCTCATAATGGCTAAACAAGGGATACAGGAGCCTCATCCTGGCAGACTTTGAAATCAACTCGAGCAGAGGCAGACAGCCCAAGTGCCTAAAGGGCAGCAGAGGAGCAGCTGCGCAGAGCAAGGGGCTGTGAACTTAGCAGACCCTGAAGCGTGCCGCCACGAGCCAGAACAGTGCCCGCTTTCGGAACCTGTGAACAGACGCTCAGATGGCCCTGCCAGGCTCGGAGGAGGAGATGCGGTCAGGAGGCCAGCAGGGCCAGGCCACGGAAGACCTCGTGAGACACGGGAGAGGGCTGAGATTTCATCCCACGCTTGATCGGAGGTCTCTGGAGGTTCAAGCAGGCGGTCCTTAATCTGATTTGCAGTTGGAAAGGACTTCTAGGTGGAGACCGGAGGGAAGGCTTTGAGAGCGGAATTGCCTACTCCAGCAGGAGATCACGGCAGGGCCACGTGTCACAGGAGCATAGCTTGGCAGGGGTGGTGGGCTTGTGTGGGAACACAGGAGAGAACAGGTCCAGGTGTATCTGCAGGATTTGCTGAAGGAGGGTGTGGAGGATGAGGGAGAGAAAAAGTCCCACACAAGTTCCAGTTTCCAGCTTGAGTAGCTGGAATGATGCTGGACACCCCTCTTTTACACATTATGCGATCCCATGATTGTTTGAGATCATCTGGATTTACCTCGCATAATCTTCTTGTTGCCATCTTCCTGTGAAAACCTCATGTAATGATCACTCAGTTAATGCCACCCTTTTAACTCAGCACCCAACATCTCTTGCCTCAGTAAGAGCTTAGATATGTCTTTAAATCATCCTCATGAGAGAATGTGCAGACATTCCCAGTGTCCCAAGTCTCTGGCGAATATTTCGCATGTTTTTGTTCCAAGTATACTTTAATAGTGAAGACAGATACATATAACTTGAAAGTGCTCAGAACAATGGGATCTTTTGAAGGTCCGCGTACACGTGGGTTGAGGGCAGTGTTAGGAGAAAACCATGCTGATGTCTGAGCATGTGCCTCCTTCCAAAAACAAATGTGGAATGTTTTGAAGAAAAGGTTTAGAGCTGGCGACCAAGAAATCTGACTCCAGAATATAAACTGTGTAAGAAGGATGCTGACGGAAGGGAGCATGGATTGAAAAGTCGTTGGATCAGAACACAGAGGAAGATCCTTTTACCGCCCTTACCTTGCAGACTTGGAATCAGGAGCAAACTTGGCTTTCAGTTCTGGCCAGGGTTTTAGGAGCATCATTTATCTTTCTGAACCTCCATTTCTTAATCCAAAAAATGGGTGATAACATTTATTTTGTGGAGCTGTCTTGACATTTACAAATACTTGATTTGAAGTACCTGTCACATGTATCTTGCCAAAAGTAATTTCTTTTTATTGAAATCTTTAATAAGATCATGCATTCATTGACTGTTTTATCTACAGGTTGTTTGAGGATCCCTGGCAGCTGCTATAGACCAGTCTAGTGGCTGGACACACAGGATAAATGAAAATATCCTTGGCCTAAGATCATATAATAAATTCTAGACTCCATGTCTACTAAGTGCTATTGGAACTAAAACTTTAACAAAACAACTAGACATGGAAAGTACCAGAAGGAATAGGAAGTTCCTCTGAGCAGAGGAAGCTAGAGAAAAGCAGTTGTAAATGCAGGGAAGGATATGAACAAAATAAAGGCCTGAAACTACATCATCAACCTAGGGCATGGTGAGTAGCATAATGTGGCTAAAATGTAGGGTATATGTGTGTTGGAAAGAAGTGTTGGTCCATAAAATCTAAAAGAGAATAAGGAACCTGGGCTTTATATGATAAAGAGGTGCAGATTAGTATAGTTTTATTTTTATTTATTTTGGTGCTGAACATTTTTTAAAGTTTTTTTTTTTTTAATTTTTTACAATGTTGCTACTGCTTTATATTTTTTGATTTTTTGGCTGTGAGGCATGTGGGATCTTAGTTCCCAGGCCAGGAATCACCTGCATTGGAAAAGCAAAGTCTTAACCACTGGACCACCAGGGAAGTCCTTCAGACTAGCATAGTTTTAAAAGTAATTTGCAAACATTTAGCATTCACATATGCATCTTCATACCTCAAATTTGCATTCTAAATACCAAGGATGCATGTTTAGCCTGCCCCTTACTCTGGTTGGAGAAGGAAATGGCAACCCACTCCAGTATTCTTGTCTGGAAAATCCCATGGACAGAGGAGGCTGGTGGGCTACATGCAGTGCATAGGATTGCAAAGACTCCGACACGACTGAGCGACTGCACACTTACCCTGGCTCATTGTTGCTATTGTTCAGTCATTCAGTTGTCTTGACTCTCTGAGACCTCATGGACTGCAGCATGCCAGGCTCCTCTGTCATCTGTTATCTCCTGGAGGATTCTCAGAGTCTTGTCCACTGAGTCAGTGATGCTATCTAACCATCTCACCCTCTATCACTGTCTTCTCTAGCCCTTGATCTTTCCCAGTATCAGGGTCTTTGCCAGTGAGTCAATGCTTCGAATCAGGTGACCAAAGTATTGGAGCTTCAGCATCAGTCCTTCCAATGAATATTCAGGACTGATCTCCTTTAGGATGGACTGGTTGGATCTCCTTGCAGTCCAAGGGACTCTCAAGAGTCTTCTCCAACACCACAGTTCAAAAGCATCAATTCTTCAGTGCTCAGCTTTCTTTATAGTCCAACTCTTACATCCATACACGACTACTGGAAAAACCATAGCCTTGACTAGATGGACCTTTGCTGGCAAAGTAAAGTCTCTGCTTTTGAATAAGCTGTCTAGGTTGGTCATAACTTTCCTTCCAAGGAACAAGTGTTTTTTTTTTAATTTCATGGCTGCTACTGTCATTATCTGCAGTGATTTTGGAGCTCAAGAAAATAAAGTCTGTCACTGATTTCATTTTTTCCCTTTCTATTTGCCATGAAGTGATGGAACTGGATGTCATGAACTTAGTTTTTTTAATGTCATAGCTCTTTTTAAATAGCTACAATGAGGTACACTTGACATATATTTAAAGTGTAAGCCAGTTCAGTTCAGTCGCTCAGTCATGTCCGACTCTTTGCGACTCCATGAATTGCAGCACGCCAGGCCTCCCTGTCCATCACCACCATCTCCCGGAGTTCACTCAGACTCACATCCATCGAGTCGGTGATGCCATCCAGCCATCTCATCCTCTGTCGTCCCCTTCGCCTCCCGCCCCCAATCCCTCCCAGCATCAGAGTCTTTTCCAATGAGTCAGCTCTTCATATCAGGTGGCCAAAGTATTGGAGTTTCAACTTCAACATCAGTCCTTCCAATGAACCCCCAGGACTGATCTCCTTTAGTATGGGCTGGCTGGATCTCCTTGCAGTCCAAGGGACTCTCAAGAGTCTTCTCCAATACCACAGTCCAAAAACATCAATTCTTCAGTGCTCAGCTTTCTTTATAGTCCAACTCTCACATCCATACATGACTAGAATGTGGAAAAACCATAACCTTGACTAGATGGACCTTTGTTGGCAAAGTAATGTCTCTGCTTTTGAATAAGCTGTCTAGGTTGGTCATAACTTTCCTTCCAAGGAGTAAATGTTTTTTAATCTCATGGCTGCAGTCACCATCTGCAGTGATTTTGGAGCCACAAAAAATTAAGTCTGACACTGTTTCCACTGTTTCCAATCTATCTGCCATGAAGTGATGGGACCGGATGCCATGATGTTAGTTTCTGAATGTTGAGCTTTAAGCCAACTTTTTCACTTCTCTTTCACTTTCATCAAGAGGCTCTTTAGTTCTTCTTCACTTTCTCCCATAAGGGTGGTGTCATCTGTGTATCAGAGGTTATTGATATTTCTCCTGGCAATCTTGATTCCAGCTTGTGCTTCTTCCAGGCCAGCGTTTCTCATGATGTACTCTGCATAGAAGTTAAATAAGCAGGGTGACAATATACAGCCTTGATGTACTTCTTTTCCTATTTGGAGCTATTCTGTTGTTCCATGTCCAGTTCTAACTGTTGCTTCCTGACCTGCATACAGGTTTCTCAAGGGGCAGGTCAGGTGGTCTGGTATTCCCATCTCTTTCAGAATTTTCCACAGTTTATTGTGATCCACACAGTCAAAGGCTTCGGCATAGTGAATAGAGCAGAAATAGATGTTTTTCTGGAACTCTCTTGTTTTTTCAATGATCCAGCAGATGTTGGTAATTTGATCTCTGGTTCCTCTGCCTTTTCTAAAGCCAGCTTGAACATCTGGAAGTTCACGGTTCATGTATTGCTGAAGCCTGGCTTGGAGAATTTTGAGCATTACTTTACTAGCGTGTAAGATGAGTGCAATCAAGACAGAGGACCTGGCTATTATTCCCAAAGTTTCCCCCAGCACCTTTGTAACACCTCCCTCTCCCTAGGAAGCATCTGATCTGCTTTTTGTCACTAGAGATTATTTTGTCCTTTTAAGAGCTTCATTTTAATGGAATAATACAGCATGCACTCCTTTCTGTGGACTTCACTCAGCAGGACTATTTCAAGACACATCTAGGTTGCTGCATTTATTAATTGTTAATTCTCTGCTAGTGCTGAGTCATCTTCCGTGGTATGAGAGTCCCACAATTGCTTAGCCATTATCTGTTGGCGGACTTCTGACTTGTTTCTAGTTTGATTAGGAAACAGTTACTTCCCTCCCTTCCATTAATCAGACCTCAGCCGCATGGTCACTGCATAGGAAAGAGACCATGTTTTTGAACTGACTTCCCCTGAAATAGAATGCAGGCAGTTTGGTGGGGTATTACCCAGCTGTCAACATTAGTGAGAGGAGTGAAGCCTGGTGCCTTAGATTATCTAACTGCATTAAGTTCTCCCGGGTGCATAACATAAGGTTGGTAGGAGTATTGACTGTACTGTATCAGAAACATGCTTGTTTACAAGTTAGGGAGCTTGAGGTTGACACATACGCACTGCTATATTTAAAATGAAAACCCAACAAGGACCTACTTACGTAGTACAGGGAACTCTGCTCCATGTTATGTAACAATGGGAAAATAATTTGAAAAATAATAGATATATGTAGATACATGTATATCTATATCACTCAGTCATGTCCAACTCTTTGTGACCCCATGGACTGTAGCCTGCCAGGCTCCTCTGTCCCGGGCCAGGATACTGGAGTGGGTAGCCATTCCTTTCTCCAGGGGATCTTCCTGACCCAGGGATCAAACCCAGGTCTCCTGCATTGCAGGCAGGTTCTTCACCTTCTGAGCCACCAGGGCAGCCCTTTATTTTTAACAGAACTGCTTTGCTGTAAACCTGAAACTATGACAACTCTATTCCAGATATAGCTGTTAATCAACTACACTCCAATATAAAAGAATTAAAAGTTAAAAGGAATAGGCTTTGGAAGGGCGCTTGAAACCATACTGTACTCTAGGGAAGTATTTTCCACAGTAGGAGTCCTTCCTACCTGCAAACCAACTCCTGCCAGATATGAAAGGCAAATTCAGAATTTAAAAGTCATTTTCCTTGTTCCATTTTTATGATTTATTCACAGTAAATTCTGATTTAATTGCCAATGTAAATCTCTCTTTAATTTATCATCCGTCAGCAAAACTGTGAAAGAGAGCATTCATATGCACACAGAATATGAGCATGACCGAGAACGGCAGGTCCCTTGATTCCGTGTTACTTTATGTATATTATTCAAACACATGAGTCATATCAGCTTCAAATCAAAAAATGTTCTTGAAAGCGTTTTTAAAAATTAGAACTTCAAGATAGTGATCAAAACCCCTAACTTTTCTCTCATAAATGTAATGTCAAAAGCACATAATCCAGGATAGTAAAATAGTTTATTTACAAACAATTAACATAGCTGCAGAGAAGGCAATGGCACCCCACTCCAGTACTTTTGCCTGGAAAATCCGGTGGACGGAGGAGCCTGGTGGGCTGCAGTCCATGGGGTCCCGAAGAGTCGGACATGACTGAAGGACTTCACTTTCACTTTTCACTTTCATGCATTGGAGAAGGAAATGGCAACCCACTCCAGTGTTCTTGCCTGGAGACTCCCAGGGACGGGGGAGCCCGGTGGGATGCTGTCTATGGGGTCGCACAGAGTCGGACACGACTGAAGCGACTTAGCTTAGCTTGATGATAATTGCTAGCATTCATAGAGGCAGTATCAATATCATTTAATTTTATATTGTATATAGAATGGATAAACAACAAGGTCCTATGGTATAGCACAGGGTACTATATACAATGCTCCGTGATAAACCATATGGAAAAGAATTTTTAAAGTATGTATATATCAATATCTAAGTATAACTGAATCACTTTTCTGTACAGTAGAAATTAATACTGGTAAAGAATCCATCCGCCAATGCAGGAGACATAAGAGATGCAGGTATGGTTCCTAGGGTGGGAAGATGCCCTGGAGGAGAGCATGGCAACCCCCTCCAGTATTCTTGGCTGGAGAATCCCCATGGGCAGAAGAGCCTGGCAGACTGCAGTTCATGGGGCTGCAAAGAGCTGGACATGACTGAGTGACTTAGCATGCATACATCAAATATACTTGAATAAAGCAAATTTTAAAGTATTTAATTTTAGAATGGAAAAAAAAAAAAAGAAATAAGAAATCAACAAAAAATCCTATAAAATGTCTAAGTAACTCCAAATCCCTTCTCAAGAAACCGAGATATTAATTTTTGCCTTGTTCATCTTGTACAATCCAATAAACTACTTCAAGTAAATGGAGAGAATTAAAAATCATTTCAAGAATTGCATTTAGTGGAATAAGAGCAATGATGAGCCTTTTCCATTAAGTTCCAGGGGTGCAGTGAATATATTATCTTACTGTTGCCTCCTCCAAGATCAGCATGAAGCACTGTGGATGGGAATGAGGTTGTTTATCTATCCCGGCCTAATTGGCCCCCTTAAGTCATTCCAAGTAAAACTGACTTTCTGATTCTAATGAATAACGAGGTCCTTCTGTGATTCATGCCGGTATCTGAAGGTGACCCAGCCTGGTCTCAGTCAGAATAAGCAGTGGTGTCTTCTAACCATGGTTGACCATCAGCATCTTCACAGATTGAAAGGACTGATGCGGAAGCTGACGCTCCAATCCTTCGGCTGCCTGATACGAAGAGCCAACTCACTGGAAAAGACCCTGATGCTGGGAAAAGACTGGAGAAAAAAGGAGAAGGGGTCAGCAGAGGATGACACGGTGAGGTAGCACCACCGACTCAATGGACATGAACTTGAACGAACTCCAGGAGATAGTGAAGGACGGAGGAGGCTGGCATGCTGCAGTCCATGGGGTCGCAAAGAGATGGACATGACTTAGCAACACAGTAACAGCAAAAGACTCTTCATAGAGCCCTGCCCGAAATTAACTCTATGATCACCACCACTTATTCCTCGCCAATCAGGGTCACAAATACTAAGAAATGTTGATAATTACAGTGAATTATTCATACAAGTGACTTTGAAAAGTTACTCAGATCTTCTCTCTTGTCATAGTGATATCCTACACGCATGTTTCGATGCATGTTTCACTACTCAATAAAGCCCCATTTATTTAGCATGGCAAATCATGGCACTGCCTGTCCTGCCAACGGCTTGCGACAAGCATTGTTTATTGCCCACCTCAGTCCCTCACTGTCTTCTTCGTCTCCTCGCTCAGGTGCTCAGCTGTGTCTGACTCCTTGAGACCCCATGGACTAAGCCCACCAGGCTCCGCTGTCCATGGAATTTTCCAGGCAAGAATACTGGAGTGGGTTGCCATTTCCTCCTCCAGGGGATCTTCCTGACCCAGAGACTGAACCCTGGTGCCCTGCGTCTAGCTCATTGGCTGGCAGTTTCCTTACCACTGCCTCACCTGGGGATCCTCTCTTCTTTGTCTACAGAACCTAATTTTATGAGGCATCTGAAACAGGCTTTTCTGTCATGTAATGTGTGTGGTTAGTTGCTCAGTCATGTCCGATTCTTTGCGACTCCATGGACTCAACTTTCCCCTATGGAGCCCGCCAGGCTCCCCTGTCCGTGGGGTTCTCCAGGCAAGAATACTGGGGTGGGTTGCCATTTCCTTCTCCAGTCATGCAATATATTTGAAAAAAAAAAAACAAAAACAAACAACTCCTGGGAACGTCTGGCAGTTTTCCTGTTCTGACAGCAGTCACACCTTCTTCCATTTAAGCTTTGACTCATGCAGTGGACAGTCATCTCACAGACACAGGGAAAGGCTAAGGCCGAGGGAAAAACAGAGATGCCCACTCAAAATCACGATGTGGCTAAATGACACCAGAATGCGCCAACTCTTAACATGTTTTTATGTGAGAAAAACACCCCTGCTTTTAAAGCTCTCATTAGTCAAATAATCGCCTTCCGGAGGGACGCACTGTTGCAGAGAAAGGTCCCATTCTGCTCCTTCCCCCATGCCCCATGACCGGGTCTCACCCAGGGCACGGCGCCTCGGGCATGCTGTTGCTGTAAGTGAGCTCAGGTTTGGGGGCTCGCCACTCAGAAGTCAGGGCTTCTCTCATAGCTCAGTTGGTAAAGAATCTGCCTGCAATGCAGCAGACCCGGGTTCGATTCTTGGGTCAGGAAGATCCCCTGGAGAAGGAAATGGCAACCCACTCCAGTATTCTTGCCTGGAAAGTCCCACGGGCAGAGGAGCCTGGAAGGTTACAGTCCATGGGGTCGCAAGAGTCGGACACGACTGAGTGACTAAACCACCACCACTCAGAAGTCAGTGATTGAGAAGCTAGTGTCTGTAGAAGGGATAGATGCTTTCATCAGAAAAGCTGGAAATCTGGGCAGGATGTGGACTCGTGTCCCGAGAACAATGCTAAAGATGCAGCTCAGTTGGGACAGTTTTCAAAGGGAAACATGGGAGAAGGGGAGAATCTCAGTGGGTCATGGAGGCAAGAGGCTGGGTTCCGCACTCCTCTCCGTTGTGCAGACTGGCTGACTCTCTCTTAGAAGGTTGTCTTGCCCATGTGATCGGCCTGCAGGATTGCTAAAGGGGCACTTAGGGGTAGAGAGCTAGTCATTCTTTCACCCCTTAATTTCTTCTTCTCGGTTCTTTTAATCTAGGAAAAGGATGAAGAGGCTAAGAAAGGCATAGTGTGTATTCAGGTGAGCGTAAGTCCGGAATTGGGTCCAAATGCCGAGTGATCTCTTTCCTATAATTAGGCTATTTTAAGGTTAAAGGGGGACAGAAATGGGCAAACAGGAGGAGGGCAAAAAAGTTGCTTTCACTGCTCATTTTGTTTTGAAATCACATCATTTAATCTCTTAGGGAATTCCCTGGTGGCTCAGATGGTAAAGCATCTGCCTACAATGCGGGAGACCTGGGTTCTATCCCTGGGTCAGGAAGATCCCCTGGAGAAGGAAATGGCAACCCACTCTAGTACTCTTGCTTGGAAAATCCCATGGACATAGGATCCTGGTGGGCTACAGTCCATGGGGTCACAAAGAGTTGGATACGACTGAGCGACTTCACTTTCACTTTCATTTAATCTCTTAGCCTGGGAGGTCTTTCTCTGCCACGTGGCTTCTTGCTCATCCTTGAACACCTGCTCAAATTAGGCTTCCCAGTGGAGTCTTCACCTGGGCCTAGCCCAGATTTGCTCCATGTCCCCATAACCCTTGATGCCTGCCTTGATTTTAACTTTCATCTCTTTTTATTGTCATTAATTATTTATTAACACATGCTTATTCTATCCTCTAGAAACCAGTCCCCTTGTCCCCAGGGACCACAGCTTATGCTCTTGTGTATATTTTTGGAATGCTTGCATGTGCTCAGTAGCGTCCAGCTCCTTGCGACCCCATGGACTGTAGCCCACCAAGCTCCTCTGTCCTTGGAACTTTCCAGGCAAGAATACCAGAGCAGGTTGCTACTCCTGGGGATCTTCCCAGCCCAGGGATCAAACCCACATCTTCTGCATCTCCTGTATCGGCAGGTGGATTCTTTACCAACTGTACCACCTGTGAAACCCCATATTTTTGGAACAGTTATCAGTAAATATTTATGGAATGAAACAGAAAAGGAAGAAGAATGAATAAAACCCACCTTAAACTTGTATGCATTTTTCTACAAAAGTGTTCATTTGATCTCCAAAAGTATGACAGGGTGCTGTCCGTCCAGGTGAGCAGCAAACGTTTTGGGGAGTAGTGTTGGCTTGAAGGTCTTAGATGACTTCATAATTTTCTATGGTTACTTTAAAATTCCATTTGTAATTTTATTGAAAATTTTAAAAGCACTTATTTTATGTATATACAATTTGCATATACTGTCACTTATATTTTATTTGGCTTTTCAATGAAGAAATCACAGCTAATGTCAACAGGCTATATGCCAGGTATATTTCCAGGTTTTAGATGAACCGAACAAACAATATCTTTGCCTTCATTGACTTTTCATTCTAATGAAAAATATGTCTGATATACATATGGCTACAATGAGCTAAATATAAGGCAGTCATATCATGACTGTTTTTATAATTTTTTTCTTTATGTTACATTCTATGGCAGACACATCAAGATACAAAACTGCATAATATCTGCCTGGTATCACACACCAAATAATTGCAAAATAAAGGCTTCATTAAATATAACATACCAATATTTTATAGAGAATCAAAAGATTTTTTAAAATTTGCCTGCTATAGAAACTGTGACTTTGGCTAAGAACAGACTTAGCCCACTGACGATTGCTCCAGAGTGGAGCAACACAGTTGGGAAGATGCCTGCAGGATCCCCCTGCTTTCATCAGTGTCAAAAACTTACTGTGATTTTATAAGGTAAGTAATTCTTGGAAGTACTAACATATTTCCTGAGTATATGTGGGGAAAATGCATGGCGTGGAGACACAGTGGGTTTTCAAAGAGTCATCTGTCTCATTCCACATTCTTTCAAATCACAACACCTTTTACCATTTTTCTACCATTGCTTATGGGATGGTCTCAGGTTCCTGTTCTTTCCCAGCAGCCAGGTCTCTTCACCGGTGATACCTACTTTCAAAGATCCACCTGCCAGTGCAGGAGAGGAAGAAGACTCAGGTTCAATCCCTGGGTTGGGAAGATCCTCTGGAGGAGGAAAAGGCAACCCACTCCAGTATTCTTGCCTGGGAAATCCCATGGGCAGAGTAGCCTGGTGGGTTACAGTTCAGGGGGGCCACAAAGAGTCAGACACAACTTGAGCACATTCTGTTAGTAAAATATATATATACATGTATATATATATATATATATTTTTCAAAGCAGTGTTTATTCTCTCCCTGCATCATGTCAGATTTATTTGAAGAGAAGTCTTTTCTTCTATATTTATTTCACTTAAAACTGTAATCAGAGACAATTTTATGTTTTGTGTTTATATCTCTCTAAGTGTAGGCTGACTTTGAGGGTCTGGTGCCTAGTCAGGGAGCTCTGTTCCTATTCTTTCCCTAATCTTAACTCCCCCCCTTCTCTTTCCTTATCCCAAACCCTGACAGTTTCAGTGCAAAATTATCTTAAATTAATTATTATTTGTTCCATTTCATTTTAATTATTTAAAATGATAACTAAAGCTCATATTACTCTGGCTCTTACTATTTTATGATATTAATTACAGGTACTAAATTCTTTCAGGAAGAGATTTTATCTAACTTGCAAATGGTTTGTAAATCACATTCTCTTATTCTTGTGTTATTGTTTCCCCAGTATGATTTCTGACACATTTTATGTGAAATCTTTTGTACAGAACTAATTACTGATGAAAACAAATTTCTAGTCCTGTATCAACTCTTTACTGGATATTTAACCAAGAAGGTTTTGTGCTCTCTAAAAATACACGTATCTAATCTACATTTTCTCATTAGGAAAGATTTTTTTAAATGAATGCTCATGAAGATCTTTGAAAACTGAAAAAGTCTCATTCAAAACAAATGCTTTGTGTAAGTTCTTGTTTTGAGTACCTTACGTTGGATTGTTTAAAAGGCTATTTCCCTTCCTGGGGGCCGTGGTATTAGCCAAGACGGATTTCTTCATTTATCAATATTTTAATCTGACATTTGGAGGCTGAGCAGTAACAGAGAAATACCCATGACGCAGATTTCACATCCTTGTTTCTAGGATGACTCCTGAGTGTCCCAAACTTTTCACAAAATATATTTTGTCTGTGATTAGCCATTTTAATAATAATATTGGCTAACAGATATTACAGAGATCAAATTGCCAACATCCGCTGGATCATGGAAAAAGCGAGAGAGTTTCAGAAAAACATCTACTTCTGCTTTATTGACTATGCCAAAGCCTCTGACTGTGTGGATCACAATAAACTGTGGAAAATTCTGAAAGAGATGGGAATACCAGACCACCTAACCTGCCTCTTGAGAAATCTGTATGCAGGTCAGGAAGCAACAGTTAGAACTGGACATGGAACAACAGACTGGT
>SJYT01017880.1:3987-46964 GCA_006410635.1 Cephalophus harveyi | reverse complement strand
TCTCCTGTTTGACCACTTCCAATTTGCCTTGATTCGTAGACCTGACATTCCAGGTTCCTATGCAATATTGCCCTTTACAGCATCAGACCTTGCTTCTGTCACCAGTCACATCCACAGCTGGGTATTGTTTTTGCTTTGGCTCCATCCCTTCATTCTTTCTGGATTTATTTCTCCACTGACCTCCAGTAGCATATTGGGCACCTACTGACCTGGGGAGTACCTCTTTCAGTATCCTATCATTTTGCCTTTTCATACTGTTCATGGGGTTCTCAAGGCAAGAATACTGAAGTGGTTTGCCATTCCCTTCTCCGGTGGACCACATTGTAGTAGTCCCTCAGTTATATCCAACTCTTTGCAACCCCATGGACTGCAGCCCACTAGTCTCCTCTGTTCATGGAATTCTCCAGGCAAGAATACTGGAGTGAGTTGCCATTCCCTTCTCCAAAGGATCTTCCCAACCCAGGGATTGAACCTGGGTCTCCTGCATTGCAGGCAGATTCTTCACTGTTTGAGCCACCAGGGAATAACCACATATAAAATAAAACCAAAAATAAACAGGATGGTATCTCACACCACATTAAAAAAAAAAATCAGCTCAATATATATCATACTTGAAATATAAGAACTAAAACTGTCAATCTTCTAGAATAAAATATGAGAGTAAGTCTTTGTGATCTTGGATTAGGCAAAGATTTCTGATATGACACCCAAAGTGCAACTCATTAAAAAAAAAAAAAAAAAAACCCTTTGGTAAATTAGACTTAATTGAAATTAAAATACTTGCTTTTCAGAAAGCACCATTATATTAAGCCACAAACTGGAAGGAAATATTTGCAAATTGTATGCCTGATAAATGATTTGTATCCAGAATATATGAAAAAGTTTTACAACTCAATAAGGAAACACTCAGTATTTAAAATGGGCAATATTTCAATAGACATTTCTCCAAAGAGGATACACAAATGGCTAATAAGCATGTGAAAAGATGTTCAACATCATTAGTTATTAGAGAAATGCACACACCTACCCATTAAGGCCACAATGAAAGACCACACATACAATGGTGTTCATGAAAAAACCAAACTGATATTATTAAGTATTTCTGAAGATGTACAAAAACTGAGTTTTCATCCCTTGGTAGAGGAATGAAAAATAGTATTGCCACTTTGAAAAACAGTTTGGTAGCTTCTTGAAAAGTTAAATATACTCTTAGCATATANCACCTACCCATTAAGGTCACAATGAAAGACCACACATACAATGGTGTTCATGAAAAAACCAAACTGGTATTATTAAGTATTTCTGAAGATGTACAAAAACTGAGTTTTCATCCCTTGGTGGAGGAATGAAAAATAGTATTGCCACTTTGAAAAACAGTTTGGTAGCTTCTTGAAAAGTTAAATATACTCTTAGCATATAAAGAAACAATTTCAGTCCTAGGTATCTTCCAAAGAAAAATGAAAATATATGATGTATACAAAAAGGCTGTGTGTGACCATTCATAAAGCTATTATTTATAAGACCAAAAAATGAAAACAAGCCATGAAAGGACAAGCAAAATTCTCTACAGTGGAATTTTTATAACTATTATAAAATAAACTGCTGAGAAATGCTTATTCCTTTCCCATTTCTATAAAGTCAGATCTATAGAGACAAAAAGCAGACCGGCAGTTGCCTGGGGCTGGAAGTGGGAGTGGAAATTAACTGCAGACAGCATAAAGAAATTTTCTGGGGTGATGGAAATGTTCTATGGCTTGTAAGGATGGTTGCCCAGCTCTGTAAATTTAAAAAGCATTTGCTTGGTATACTCATAATGGGTGTATTTTGTGGTATGTAAATACACTTCAGTAAAGTTGGTAATAAAAAGTACATGATCTATGAAATGAGAGACACAAACAGAGATGTAAGACAGAAATTACATCCAAGATCAGGAGCAGCAGCTGAGAGGAACTACCCGACGTCTAAGGTAAGAGAAACCAGTGTAAATGGCAGGTGCTGAGCGAGGGCATAAGAGGGCAGACAGACTGAAACCACAATCACAGACAACTAGCCAACCTGATCACATGGACCACAGCCTTGTCTAACTCAATGAAACTAAGCCGTGCCGTGTGGGGTCGCCCAAGATGGACAGGTCATGGTGGAGAGGTCTGACAGAATGTGGTCCACTGGAGAAGGGAATGGCAAACCATTCCAGTATTCTTGCCTTGAGAACCCCATGAACAGTATGAAAAGGCAAAAAGATAGGACACTGAAAGATGAACTCCCCAGGTCGGTAGGTGCCCAATATGCTACTGGAGATCAGTGGAGAAATGACTCCAGAAAGAATGAAGGGATGGAGCCAAACAAAAACAACACCCAGTTGTGGATGGGACTGGTGATAGAAGAAAGGTCCAATGCTGTAAAGAGCAATATTGCATAGGAACCTGGAATGTTAGGTCCATAAATCAAGGCAAACTGGAAGTGGTCCAACAGATGGCAAGAGTGAACGTCGACATTCTAGGAAGCAGGAAACTAAGATGGACTGGAATGGGTGAATTTAATTCAGATGACCATTAGATCTACAAATGGTCAGGAATCCCTTAGAAGAAATGGAGTAGCCATCAAAGTCAACAAAAGAGTCTGAAATGCAGTACTTGGATGCAATCTCAAAAACGACAGAAAGATCTTTGTTCATTTCTGAGGCAAACCATTCAATATCACGGTAATCCAAGTCTATGCCGCAACCAGTAACGCTGAAGAAGCTGAAGTTAAACGGTTCTATGAAAATCTACAAGACCTCTTAGAACTAACACTCAAAAAAGATGTCCTTTTCATTATAGGGGACTGGAATGCAAAAGTAGGAAGTCAAGAAACACCTGGAGAAACAGGCAAATTTGGCCTGGAGTACAGAATGAAGAAGTGCAAAGAGTTTTGCCAAGAGAATACACTGACCATAGCAAACACCCTTCTCCAACAACACAAGAGAAGACTTTACACATGGACATCACCAGATGGTCAACACCGAAATCAGACTGATTATATTCTTTGCAGCCAAATATGGAGAAGCTCTATACAGTCAGCAAAAACAAGACCATGAGCTGACTGTGGCTCAGATCATGAATTCCTTATTGCCAAATTCAGACTTAAAACTGAAGAAAGTAGGGGAAACCACCTGACCATTCAGGTGTGACTTAAATAAAATCCCTTATAATTATTACAGTGGAAGTGAGAAATAGATTTAAGGGACTAGATCTGATAGAGTGCCTGTTGAACTATGGACAGAGGTTCATGGGATTGTACAGGAGGCAAGGAGCAAGACCATTCCCCCAAAAAAAGAAATGCAAAAAAGCAAAATGGTTGCCTGAGGAGGCCTTACAAATAGCTGTGAAAAGAAGAGAAGGGAAAAACAAAGGAGAAAAGGAAAGATATACCCATTTGAATGCAGAGTTCCAAAGAATAGCAAGGAGAGATAAGAAAACAATCCTCAGCGATCAACAGAAAGAAACAGAGGGAAACAATAGAATG
Source organism: Cephalophus harveyi (assembly GCA_006410635.1). Lineage (NCBI taxonomy): Eukaryota > Metazoa > Chordata > Mammalia > Artiodactyla > Bovidae > Cephalophus > Cephalophus harveyi. The sequence goes on along the minus strand of SJYT01017880.1, from coordinate 43,460 downwards.
GGAAAGACTGGAGTTTTCTTCAAGAAAATTAGAGATACCAAGGGAACATTTCATGCAAAGATGGGCTCAATAAAGGACAGAAATGGTATGTACATAACAGAAGCAGAACATATTAAGAAAAGGTGGCAAGAATACACAGAAGAACTGTACAAAAAAGATCTTCATTACCTAGATAATCATGATGGTGTGATCACTCACCTAGAGCCAGACATCCTGGAATATGAAATCAAGTGGGCCTTAGGAAGCATTACTATGAACAAAGCTAGTGGAGGTGATAGAATTCCAGTTGAGCTATTTCAAATCCTAAAAGATGATGCTGTGAAAGTGCTGTACTCAATATGTCAGCAAATTTGGAAAACTCAGCAGTGGCCACAGGACTGGAAAAGGTCAGTTTTCATTCCAATCCCAGAGAAAAGCAATGCCAAAGAATGCTCCAGCTACCACACAATTGCACTCATCTCACATGCTAGTAAAGTAATGCTCAAAATTCTCCAAGCCAGGCTTCAGCAATATGTGAACCGTGAACTTCCAGATGTTCAAGCTGGTTTTAGAAAAGGCAGAGGAACCAGAGATCAAATTGCCAACATCTGCTGGATCATGGAAAAAGCAAGAGAGTTCCAGAAAAACATCTACTTCTGCTTTATTGACTATGCCAAAGCCTTTGACTGTGTGGATCACAATAAACTGTGGAAAATTCTGAAAGAGCAGGGAATGCCAGACCACCTGACCTGCCTCTTGAGAAACTTGTATGCAGATCAGGAAGCAACAGTTAGAAATGGACATGGAACAATGGACCAGTTCCAAATAGGAAAAGGAGTACGTCAAGGCTGTATATTGTCACCCTGCTTATTTAACTTATATGGAGAGTACATCATGAGAAACCCTGGGCTGGAGGAAGTACAAGATGGAATCAAGATTGCTGGGAGAAATCTCAATAACCTCAGATATGCAGATGATACCACCCTTATGGCAGAAAGTGAAGAAGAACTAAAGAGCCTCTTGATGAAAGTGAAAGAGGATAGTGAAAAAGTTGGCTTAAAGCTCAACATTCAGAAAACGAAGATCATGGCATCTGGTCCCATCACTTCATGGCAAATAGATGGGGAAACAGTGGAAACAGTGGCTGACTTTATTTTGGGGTGCTCCAAAATCACTGCAGATGGTGACTGCAGTCATGAAATTTAAAGACATATACTCCTTGGAAGGAAAGTTATGACAAACCTAGACAGACATTACTTTGTTGACAAATGTCCATCTAGTCAAGGCGATGTTTTTTCCAGTAGTCATGTATGGATGTGAGAGTTGGACTATAAAGAAAGCTAAACTCCAAAGAATCAATGCTTTTGAACTGTGGTGTTGGAGAAGACTCTTGAGAGTCTCTTGGACTGCAAGGAGATCCAACCAGTCCATCCTAAAGGAGATCAGTCCTGGGTGTTCATTGGAAGGACTCACGGTGAAGCTGAAACTCCAAGTGGCCACCTGATGTGAAGAGCTGACTCATTTGAAAAGACCTTGATGCTGGGAAAGATTGAGGGCAGGAGGAGAAGGGGACGACAGAGGACGAGATGGTTAGATGGCATCACTGACTGAATGGACGTGAGTTTGGGTAAACTCCAGGAATTGGTGATGGACAGGGAGGCCTGGCATGCTGCAGTTCATGGGGTTGCAAAGAGTCAGACAGAACTGAGCAATTGAAATGAACTGAGCAGAAGAGAGAAATTAAGTAAGCAAATAATATTGAATTAATGTCTAGCTCAGCCACTGGTCTTTGTTAAATGAGTCAAATGATAATACATGTTTCTGTTTTGTCTTAGCTTCAAAAATAACTGTTGTTATCATTCATCTTTTATGGGACAAGAAATCCTATTTAGGGTAGTGATGATCAGTTCAACAAGACATATTTGGAGCTGAGATTGATCACATCTAAATAGGTTAATCTATTAATTTAAAAATTTTTAATAATAGAAGCTTCAGCTTGGTTGAGTGAAATACATATATATCTGGATAAGTTGCAGCTCTTCCCTTGATTGTAGGATGATGTTGGGGTGACATTCAGGATATTTGGGGCTTCTCTGGTGGCTCAGATGGTAAAAAAGAATCTGCCTGCAATGCAGGAGACCTGGATTCAATCCTTGTGTCGGGAAGATCCCCTGAAGAAGGTATGGCTACCCACTCCAGTATCCTTGCCTGGAGAATTCCATGGATGGAGGAGCCTGAGTGACTAACAATTTCACTTTTTTCAAAGTATTTGTGTGCGTGTTAGTTGCTCAGTCATGTCTGACTCTTTGCAACCCCAAGAACTGTAACATGCCAGAGTCCTCTGTCTGTGAAATTCTCCAGGCAAGAATACTGGAGTGGATTGCCATTTCCTTCTCCAGGAGATCTTCCCAACCCAGGGATCAAACCCAGGTCACCTGCATTGCAGGCAAATTCTTTACCATCTGAGCCACTAACCAGTTTCTTTCCCTTTCAAAATATTTAACCACCACCTAGAACCTTTGATCAGACTACTGAGTCAGTGGATTCAGCCTTAATTGCCCATACAGACCTCGGATGAAACATTTTGAAATACTGACTTGAGAGCGTGTTTCTTGATTTCCAGTGACCATGGGCCTGTCTGTTACCTTGGGAAGGGCAGTGAAGGCCTAAGACCTGTCCATCTTCTCACCCAGGGCCTTGTCAATGAATTACAGAGAAAGGAACACAGGTTGCTTCCTGAGTTCTTCCTTACTTGTTCAAATCACAATTATACTTTCTCATTAGCTCCGTTAATATTCAGACAACTTTCAAGTCTGATTTTCTCATTCCCATAAAACAGATTTTAAAACAACCCAAAGTAAGACTCATAGACGCTCACGGAGCAGCTGAGAATCACTTTGAACTCCAAGACAACTGATTCTGGTTCCAATAGAAGTTGAACAAAGAGCTTTGGCTGGAGAAAATGGTGTCCTTCTCAGTGTTGAAATCATAGCGTTCATCACAATGCTATAAAATAACCTGAAAATCACTCTTATAATAGTATCAGTGACTAATGACACTTAAAAAAAAATCTCTTCTCCTACTTACACGTTGAAGGGTGATGAAAGCTTTAAGCTTTTTTTGTTTTCTTTTTTGTTTTTTTAATTTTACTTTATAATACTGTACTGGTTTTGCCATACATTGACATGAATCTGCCACAGGTGTACATGAGTTCCCAATCCTGAACCCCCCTCCCACCTCTCTCCCCATATCATCTCTCTGGGTCATCCCAGTGCACCAGCCCCAAGCATCCTGTATCCTGTATCGAACCTAGACTGGCAATTCGTTTCTTACATGATAATATACATGTTTCAATGCCATTCTCCCAAATCATCCCACCCTCTCCCTCTCCCACAGAGTCCAAAAGTCTGTTCTATACATCTGTGTCTCTTTTGCTGTCTCGCATACAGGATTATCATTACCATCTTTCTAAGTTTCATATATATGTGTTTGCTGCCATTCATGGGGTCACAAAGAGTCGGACACGACTGAGCGACTGAACTGAACTGAACTGAACTGAACTGATACTGTATTGGTGTTTTTCTTTCTGGCTTATTTCACTATGTATAATCAGCCCCAGTTTCATCCACCTCATTAGAACGGATTCAAGTGTATTCTTTTTAATGGCTGAGTAATACTCCATTGTGTATATGTACCACTGCTTTCTTATCCATTCATCTGCTGATGGACATCTAGGTTGCTTCCATGTCCTGGCTATTATAAACAGTGCTGCAATGAACATTGGGGTACATGTGTCTCTTTCAATTCTGGTTTCCTTGGTGTGTATGCCCAGCAGTGGGATTGCTGGGTCATAAGGCAGTTCTATTTGCAGTTTTTTAAGGAATCTCCACACTGTTCTCCATAGTGGCTGTACTAGTTTGCATTCCCACCAACAGTGTAAGAGGGTTCCCTTTTCTCCATACCCTCTCCAGCATTTATTGCTTGTAGACTTTTGGATAGCAGCCATTCTGACTGGTGTGAAATGGTACCTCATTGTGGTTTTGATTTGCATTTCTCTGATAACGAGTGATGTTGAGCATCTTTTCGTGTGTTTGTTAGCCATCTGTATGTCTTCTTTAGAGAAATGTCTATTTAGTTCTTTGGCCCATTTTTTGATTGGGTCATTTATTTTTCTGGAATTGAGCTGCAGGAGTTGCTTGTATATTTTTGAGATTAGTTGTTTGTCAGTTGCTTCATTTGCTATTATTTTCTTTTAAGGAATACATTTCCTCAGTGGGATTTCAGGTCCAGAGACGAAGGTAGATGTTATTTTGCCTATTACCAGAGCCAGCTTTTTGCCCAATAGATGGATCATGACTGTCTATATATCTTAACTTTCTTGTGATCTATTAATAACTTTCCTGAATGCAAACTGTACAGTGGATGATATATGGAAATGCACCTATGTGATAGCCATACACCGTAATACTGTAAGTCCTCAGTAAAGAACAATAAAAAGGGAAAAATTCTCTAAACAAAGACCTCCATGGGCCCTGTAATAAAATGGCAAGAGATGCATCCTGGGGGCCACTCCTGAAGGCCCATTCCCTGAGGCCACAGAAATGACAGAATGCCCTGCCTTTCCCCTCTGTCTCCCCAGAGGGCTTATCCCTAGATCTGAAGTCAATGGCAGTGCTGTGTCACATCTAAAGAGTCCACACTCAACCCAGGGAGTGGAAAATCTTTCCCCAAAAATCCTTAGACCAAATTCCTCTGACCCTACCAGGACTGTCACAGGCTGTATGTGCCTTGATCTAAAATCTGGAGCCCACCCAGCTCCTCTCCATCGTGTCCTAACAGAGCCACACAGTGCCTCCAAGGGCCTGGCTACACAACGTACCAGAGCATGTGACCCAGCTGGCAGAAGCGCAGAGGTCATTGGTGCCAGCTCAGTTCAGTGCCCTGAATCATCTGAGATAACAAAGCGCCATTCTACCAAAAGCCAAGTACCAGTGTGAAGGCTGTGGGCACCACAACTGTGAATCAACAGTAGCCTGTGCTGCATCTGATGCCACTTGGGGCATTTTCCCAGCCCCACAGCTCCACTGTGCCTTTCTGAAAGGCGGAAGGGGTCAGGGTAAAGAAAGATGGGGGAGGGGCAGAGGGACATCATCAGAGCGGGAGGGAGAAAAAGAGATGGAATTTAGCCCCAGCTAGCTGTGTGACTTTAACCATATCACTTAACCTCTCTGGGCTGTCTTGCACTGTGCAGTTATATGATTCCATCTCTAACTCTGGGACTTTGAAGATGAGTCAGATATGGCTCAGTCCAGGTCCAGTAGATGAAGAGAAAGTCAGGTAGGAGGCAGCAGAGGCGGGGCTGGCAAACCTGAGAATACATTCATCTTATTCACTGACAGGGCCTGGGAAGACCAGAGCAGTCTCTCCTGGCCTCATCAGGACCTGGCTTCTAGATAGTACTCTGTACTCTTCCTTCCTTTCAACATCTCAACAAGCTCAGCTCCTCCCTCCTCTAAACTCTTTCTTTCTTGTCTCTCAGTTTGCCTTCTGGGTCCTAAACAGACAGCTGGTCTTCTCTGTGGCCACTTCTCAACACTGCTGGAACTGGCTTCCTCACCACGTTGCTGACACCTCTTTAGGGACGCTGCCAGCTCGGGGGACACTCATCAGTCTGCATCCTATGTGAGGTCTCTGCAGTTCTGGGCATCTGGCCACACCCTTCGGTGTGAAGGACCCCTTTGCTCTGGGCCCTAATACCTCTGGCTCCCCCTGTCTTCCTGGCCAGTCTCATTTCCATGCTCTCCTCACTGTTTAGACTTATGCACTGGTATCCTTTGCAAATTAACCTTCAGCTCCTCTTTATCTTACTGTATAACTCCTATGTTTTGTGTACTCATTGCTTCAATCACCATTTCCCTGCCACTTGCTCCCAAATCCAGGTTTCCCTCCTCCCGTCTTGGGCTCCCAGAGTGAAGTGTATCCTCATTTGCCTCTCGTGAGGCTTTCTGCAGGCACCTCCACTTCTGCATTCTGCCAGCACTGTGATGGGTGCTATGTCATCCTAACTGCTTAAAATATGGTCATTCCTCCTCACTACCCTTAGGAGAATGCCCTGGGGTCTAGCATAGCATAGCCAGACTGCTTACCTTGAAGTGCATTGCTGGCTGCGTCTTACTTATTCTCTGGGAATCAGCCCAGTGCTGGCCGCCTGTCCTCCCATTTGGACCAGGCCCTTGGTCTCACTGGATACCAGCATTGCCTCTAATGTGCTCTCGCTCCTGCCCACCTCAGTGACCCCTGTAGACAAGGAGCAAATTGATGGCCTGAAGAGGGTCAAGTCATACCCACCTCTGTGTGTCCCAAGAGCCCAGCATATCTTCTGGCCCATGTTAATGGTTGGGCCCTCTCTCTTCCTGGGCCTTCCCAGGTGGCTTAGATGGTAAACAGTCTGCCTGTAATGTGGGAGATCCAGGTTTGATCCCTGTGTCAGGAAAATCACCTGGAAAAGGAAATGGCTACCCACCCCAGTATTATTGCCTGGAGAATTTCATGAACAGAGGAGCCTGGCAGGGCAGGGGGAGAAGAGGACAATAAAGGATGGGATGGTTGAACGGCATCACCAACTCAATGGACATGAGTTTGAGCAAGTTCTGAGAGATAGTGAAGGGCAGGGAAGCCCGGCGTGCTGCAGTCCATGGGGTCTCGAAGAGTAGGACACGACTTAGCGACTGAGCAACAACAACCTCTCTCCTGCACAGTTAATGTTTGAAAACCACAAGCATAGAGGAAGGAAAATTGGATCCAGCATATGCATTCCTCTGTCCTTTGATCCATTTGAAGAGCCAGGGTAGGCTTGGCTTTGTGGATATTGGAAGGGCTGCTCACTGAACGATTTTTCTGGCCTGTGACACAGCCTCAGCTACAGCTAAAGACCTCTGGGGTGGTTGGCTCCAGAGACAGCATCACACCCTGCAGATACTAGAGACTGCAAGCATGCTCAGCACTGAAGCAATGAGCACTGTGGCAAAAACCTTTGACAGAAAACAGGTGCAAGTCCCTTTCCCAACACCAAAGAATCACAGGAAATGCCTGAGCATTCAATACTTACAGTTTTTCAGTTCAGTTCAGTAGCTCAGTTGTGTCCAACTCTTTGCTACCCCATGGACTCCAGCATGCCTGGCTTCCCTGTCCATCACCAACTCCGGAGCTTGCTCAAACTCATGTCCATGGAATCGGTGATGCCATCCAACCATCTCATCCTCTGTCATCCCCGTCTCCTCCTGCCTTCAATCTTTCCCAGCATCAGGGTCTTTTCCAGTGAGTCAGTTCTTCACACCAAGTGGCCAAAGTATTAGAGCTTCAGCTTCAGCATCAGTCCTTCCAATGAATATTCAGAACTGATTTCCTTTAGGATGGACTGGTTGGATCTCCTTGCACTCCAAGGGGCTATCAAGAGTCTTCTCCAGCACCACAGTTCAAAAGCATCAATTCTTTGGTGCTCAGCTTTCTTTATAGTCCAACTCTCACATCCATGCATGACTACTGGAAAAACCATAGCTTTGACTAGATAGACTTTTGTTGGCAAAGTAATTTTGAATATTTATTGATTCTTTTATTTTTGGCTGTGCTGGGTCTTTGTTGCTGGGCATGGGCTTTCTCCAGCTGTGGTATGCAGGCTTCTCATTGCATGGAATATGGGCTCTAGGGTGCTTAGGCTTTTAGTAGTTGCAGCTCACACACTCCAGAGTGTGGATTTATTAGTTGTGGCTTATGGGCTCAGTTGCCCCACAGCAGGAGAGATCTTCCAAGACCAAGAATCAAATCTGGTGTCCCCTGCATTGCAAGGCAGATTCTCAACCACTGGACCACCAGGGAAGCCCCAGTAACTACAGTTAAAAAAAAAAAAAAAAGTCATCCTATCCAAGCAGCATTCAGTTGGTCAAAATTCCCTGGAAAAGTCAGAGAACATGGGATTCAGAGTCCCACAGAAATCCTACATCAATGCTTACCTTATCTATTACTGAATTTAGTAGAAATATATACAAATTTATTCATTTCTTTGCAATCAGTCACTGTATCTACAGAAACAGAGGCTTCCTTAGCTGAAATCACAGGTGTATAGGATAGGTGCTTGGGATCATATCACAGGCCACACACACAATAATAATTCAGGGCATGTTGGAGAACTGCTTCCAAGTCTGTTATAAGCCTGATATTTCTAAAAACAATCTGAACATTTTATATTTTTCTTATTATATATTCTCTAAAGAGTTGAAGTTATAAAAAATGTGAGGAATGAAACTTATGTCAGTATCACATTGTTTGATTACAGTAGCTTTGTAGTTTATTTTGAAACCAGGAAGTATGAGTCCTATAACTTCATTGTTCTTTCTCAGGATTGTTTTAGCTATTGCCCTTGAGATTACATATAAATTTTAGGATGAGTTTTTCTATTTTTGCAAAAAAATGCTATTGGGATTTTAATAGTGATTGTGTTGAATCTGTAGATTGTTTTGGATAGTGTTGACATCTCAATTATATCTTCTAATTAATAAACATGAAATACTTTTCCAGTTATGATTTCTTTCATTTCTTTCAGCAATGTTTTATAGTTTTCAGTGTACAAGTTTTTGCCTCTGTTAAATTTATTCCTAAGTATTTTATTTTTTTAACATTATTATAAATGGAATTGTTTTCATTTCCTTTTTGGATCATTCATAGCTAGTGTATAGAAATGCAACAGAATTTTATGTGTTGATTTTTATTGTTTCTTGCAGTTTTGGTGATTTATCTTATTAGTTTAACAGGGTTTTGTGGAATCTTTGTTTCCTATGCACAAGATCATGGCATCTACAAACAGAAGTAATTTTACTTTATTGTTTTTATTCAGTACTCTGTCATGTCTGACTGTGAGCCCATGGACTGCAGCATGCCAGGCTTCCCTGTCCTTCACTAACTCCCAGAGTTTGCTCACACTCATGCCCATTGAGTCAGTGATGCCATGCAACCATCTCATTCTCTTGTCATCTACTTCTCATCCTGCCCTCAATATTTCCCAGCCATCAGGGTCTTTTCCAATGATACGGTTCTTAACACCAGGTCATCAAGTGGCCAAAGTATTGGAGCTTCAGCATCAATCCTTCCAATGAATATTCAGGGTTGATTTCCTTTAGGATTGACTAGTTTGATCTCCTTGATATCCAAGGGACTCTCAAGAGTCTTCTCTAGCAGCACAGTTTGAAAGCATCAGTTCTTCAGTGCTCCGCCTTCTTTATGGTCCAATTCTCACATATGTACATGACTATTGGAAAAACCATGGTTTTTACTATATGCATGTTTGTTGGCAAAGTGATGTCTCTGTTTTTTAATATGCTGTCTAGATTTGTCATAACTTTTCTTCCAAGGAGCAAGCATCTTTAATTTCATGGCTACAGTCACGAACTGCAATGATTTTGGAGCCCAAGAAAATAAAACCTGCCACTGTTTCCATTTTTCCCTATCCATTTGCCATGAAGTGTTGGAACCAGATGCCATGATCTTTGTTTTTTGAATGTTAAGTTTTAAACCAGCTTTTACACTCTACTCTTTTACCTTCATCAACAGTCTCTTTAATTTCTCTTCACTTTCTGCAATCAGGTTGGTGTCATCTGCATATCTGAGGTTGTTGATATTTCTCCTGGCAATATTGATTCCAGCTTGTGATTCATCCAGCCCTGCATTTTACATGATGTACTCTGCATATAAGTTAAATAAGCAGGGTGACAATATATAGCCCTGATATACTCCTTTCTCAATTTATTTCTTTCCATTTTGAATGCCTTTTATTTCTTTTTCTTACCTAATTGCTCTGGCTAGAACTTCTAGCACTATATTGAATAGAGTTAATGAAAATAAGTATTTTGTCATTTTCCTGATCTTAAGGAAAAAGCTCAGTATTTCACTATTGAATATAATGTTACCAGTGGGTTTTTCATGTATGGCTTTATCCTATTGAGGATGTTCCCTTCTATTCCAAGCATATTGAATATTTTATCATGAAATTGTGCTGAATTTTGTCAAATGCTTTTTCTGCAACTGAGATTATCATTTTTTTTTTTTTTTTTTTTTGCCATACAGTGTGGCTTGTGGGATCTCAGTTCCCTGACCAGGAACAGAACCCAGGTCATGGCAGTGAAAGCTCTGTCATGTTAAATAATTATGTTTATATGCTGTTGAATCCAGTTGGCTAGTATTTTGTTTAAGATTTTTGCATCAGCCATCTGAGATATTGGTTTGTCATTTTCCTTTTTTATATTGTCTTCTTATAATGTATTTGTCTGGCTTTTGTATCCAGTTATGCTGGTCTCATAGAATTATCTAGAAGTGTTTCCTCCCTTCAATTTTTTAGAAGAGTTTGAGAGGATTAGAACATTCTTTAAATGTTGGTAGAATTTACCAATGAAGCCATCCACTCCTGGGCTTTCCTTTTGGTAAGATTTTTTATTACTGATTCAATTTACCTTACTAATTAAAGTTCTCTTTCGATTTTCTATTTCTTCATGAGCCAGCTTTGATAGCTAGTATATTTCCAGGAATTTGCTTATTTCACATAGGTTATTCAATTTGTTGCCATTCAGTGTATTCCACTTACAGTCTTTTTTATTTTTGTGAGATTGGTTTTAATGTCCCTGCTTTCATTTCTGATTCTAGTAAGTTGAGTTTTTCAATGTTTCTGATGGGGAAGCTGCTGTCATCTTTATTTTTGTCCTTTGAATATAATGTGTCCTTTTTTTTCTGGCTTTTAAAAAATTTTTCTCTTTCTTACTGCTACCAAGCAATGTGATTATGATCGATCTGCCTTTTTAGCTTCTTTTGTGAGGAAGTAACCTGTAAGATTTAGAAATTTTCCAGACCAACTGAAAGGTTATCTCTGTTATTTGTGACTCACAGACCCTGACCTGGAGGGTTTGTGACTCACAGACCCTGACCTGGGGGGTTTGTAACTTACAGACCCTGACCTGGAAGGTTTGACTTTCCAGAGAGTCAGAAAAACAAGTTGTGTAAACTGTGTGTTATCCGCAGAATTATATCGCCAGACCCTCATGAGCCTATCCTTGTAAAGGTCAGGAGTATTGTGACCAATCATGATATATCTATACCTCCCCGCCCAATGTGGTTTTTTGTGCTTAAAAACTGTCCTGTAACTGTCATCGGGGTTCGCTCCTTGCTTGAGGAGGACAGAACCCCGGCGCGCCGGTTCAATAAATCCTCTTGCTATTTGCATCGATCCTGTGTCTTGGTGGTCTTGGGCGACGGACTCCAGGGCGGAACCTTGCGGTTCAACACTTTGTGTTTCTTGTACTTAGTGTCCACTGAGCCTTTTTTTTTTTTTTCTAATTAGTGAGTTTATCACTTTCTTTAAATTTGGAGAGTTTTCAGTCATTGTTTAAAAATATTTTTTGCTTCCCCATCTACTTTCTGTGTTGAATACTTCCAGGCCACTTGAAGTTGCTCCATAGCTTACATTGTCTATTTTATTTCAATGTTTTTTCTCTGCGGTTCATTGGGATAATTTCTTTAGGTACATCTTCAAGTTTACTATTTTTCCTTAAAAGTCTACTCTGATGTTAATCCCATCTTGTGTATTTTTTTAGTCTAAGCCACCGTGGCTTTCATCTCTAGATGTTCAATTTTAGTTTTTTAATACCTTGCATGACTCTGCTTAACAGTAACAATTTTTCTTCTAGCTTCTTCTTTTTTTAATTTATTTTTTATTGAAGAATAATTGCTTTACAGAATTTTGCTGTTTTCTGTCAAACCTCCACCCGAATCAGACATAGGAATACATATATCCCCTCCCTTTTGAAACTCCCTCCCATTTCCCTCCCCATCCCACCCCTCTAGGTTGATACAGACCCTTTGTTTGAGTTTCCTGAGCCATAAAGCAAATTCCCGTTGGCTCTCTATTTTACATATGGTAATGTAAGTTTCCACACTACTCTTTCCATGCATCTCACCCTCTCCTCCCTTCTCCCCATGTCCATAAGTCTGTTCTCTATGTCTGTTTCTCCACTGCTGCCCTGTGAATAAATTCTTCAGTACCACTTTTCTAGAGTCTGTATATATGCATTAGAATACGGTATTTGTCCTTCTCTTTCTGACTCACTTCACTCTGTATAATAGGTTCTAGGTTCATCCACCTCTTTAGAACTGATTCAAATGTTTTCTTTTTTGTGGCTGAGTAATATTCCACTGTGTATATGTACCACAGCTTCTTTCTCCATTCATCTATCACTGGACATGTAGGTTGCTTCCATGTTCTAGCTGTTGTAAATAGTGCTCCAATGAACAATGGGATACATGTGTCTCTTTCAATTTTGGTTTCCTCAGGGTATATGTCTAGGAGTGGGATTGCTGGATCATGTGGTGATTTTATTCCTAGTTTTTTAAGGAATCTCCATACCATCTCTCATAGTGGCTATATCAGTTTACATTCCCACCAACAGTCCAAGACCATTCTCTTTTCTCCACACCCTCTCCAGCATTTATTGTGTGTAGATATTTGATGATGGCCATTCTGACCGGTTTGAGGTAATATCTCATTGTGGTTTTGATTCGTATTTCTCTAATAATGAGCGATGTTGAGCATCTTTTCATGTGTTTATTAGCCATCTGTATGTCTTCTTTGGAGAAATGCCTGTTTAGGTCTTTTTCCCACTTTTTGATTGGGTTGTTTATTTTTCTGATATTGAGTTGTATGAGATGGTTGTATATTTTGGAAATTAACCCTTTGTCATTGTTTTATTTGCTATTATTTTCTCCCATTCTGAGGGTTGTCTTTTCACCTCGCTTATAGTTTCCTTTGCTGTGCAAAAGATTTTAAGTTTAATCAGGTCCCACTTGTTTACTTGTGTTGCTATTTCCATTACTCTAGGAGGTGGGTCATAGAAGATCTTGCTTTAATTTATGTCATTGAGTCTTCTGCCTATGTTTTCCTCTAAGTTTTATAGTTTCTGCTCTTACATTTAGGGCTTTAATCCATTTTCAGTTTATCTTTGTGTATGGTGTTAGGAAGTGTTCTAATTTCACTCTTTTGCATGTAGTTTTTCAATTTTCCCAGCACCATTTACTGAAGAGGCTGTCTTTGCCCCATGTATATTCTTGCCTCCTTTGTCAAAAAATAATGTACCCGTAGGTGCACGGGTTTATTTCTGGGCTTTCTATCTTGTTCCATTAGTCTGTATTTCTGTTTTTGTGCCAGTACCATACTGTCTTGATGACTGTAGCTTTGTAGTAAAATCTGAAGTCAGGAAAGTTGATTCACCCAGCTCCATTCTTCTTTCTCAAGATTGGCTATTTGGGGTCTTTTTTGTTTCCCTATGAATTGTGAAAAATTTTGTTCTAGTTCTGTGGAAAATGCCATTGGTAATTTGATAGGAATCTCATAGAATCTGTAGACTGCATTTGGTAGTATGGTCATTTTCACAATATTGATTCTTCCAGGAAAATGGAATATCTCTCCATCTGTTTATGTTGCCTTTGATTTCTTTCATCAGTGTCCTACAATTTTCTGTGTATATTTCTTTTCTCTCCTTAGGTAAGTTTATTCCTAAATATTTAATTCTTTTTGTGGCAGTGGTGAATGGGATTGATTCCTTAATTTTTCTTTCTGATTTTTCATTGTTAGTATAGAAATGCAAGTGATTTCTGTGTATTGATTTTGTATCTTGAAACTTTGCTAAATTCACTGATTAGCTCTAGTAATTTTCTGATACCATCTTTAGGGTTTTCTATGTACAGTATCATGTCATCTGCAAACAGTGAGAGCTTTAATTCTTCTTTTCTGATGTGGATTCCTTTTATTTCTTTTTCTTCTCTGATTGCTGTAGCTAGGACTTCCAGAACTATGTTGAATAATAGTGGCAAAAGTGGACACCCTTGTCTTGTTTCTGATCTTAGGGGGAATGCTTTCAGTTTTTCACTATTGAGAATAATGTTTGTTGTAGGCTTATCATATAAGATCTTTACTATGTTAAAGTAGGTTCCCTCTATGCCCACTTTTTTTTTTAAGAGTTTTAATCATAAATGGGTGCTGAATTTTGTCAAAGGCTTTTTCTCCATCTATTGAGATTATCATATGGCTTTTATCTTTCAGTTTGTTAATATGGTATATCACATTGATTGATTTGCATATATTGAAGAATCCTTGCATCTCTGGAATAAACCCTACTTGATCATGGTGTATGAGATTTCTGATATGTTGCTGAATTCTGTTTGCTAAAATTTTTTGAGGATTTTTGGATCTATGTTCATCTGTGATATTGGCCTGTAGTTTTCTTTTTGTGTGTTGTCTCTGTCTGGTTTTGGTATCAGAGTGATGGTGGCCTTGTAGAATGAATTTGGAAGTGTTCCTTCCTCTGCAATTTTTTGAAAGAGTTTTAAAAGGATAGGCATTAGCTCTTCTCTAAACGTTTGATAGAATTCTTCTCTGAAGCTATCTGGCCCTGGGCTTTTGTTTTTGGGGAGATTTTTGATTACAGCTTCAATTTCAGTGCTTGTAATTGGGTTGTTCATAATCTCTATTTCTTCCTGGTTCAGTCTTGGAAGATTGAACTTTTCTAAGCATCTCTCCATTTTTCCCAGGTTATCCATCTTATTGCCACATAGTTGTTCATAATAGTCTCCTATAATCCTTTGTATATCTCCATTGTCTGTTGTAACCCCTCCTTTTTCATTTCTAATTTTGTTGATTTGATTCTTCTCTTTTTTTCTGGATGAGTCTAGCTAAGAGTTTGTCTATTTTATCTCCAAAAACAACCAGTTTTTAGTTTTATTAATCTTTACTATTGTTTCTTTCATTTCTTTTTCATTTATTTCTGCCTGAATCTTTATGATTTCTTTCCTTCTACTAATTTTTGTTGGTTTTTTTTTTTCTTGTTTTTCCAGTTGTTTTAGGTGTAAAGTTAAGTTGACTATTCCATGTTTTTCTTGTTTCTTGAGGTAGGATTTTATTGCTATAAACTTCCCTCTTAGAACTGCTTTTGCTGCATCCCATAGGTTTTGGGTTGTCGAGTTTTCATTGTCATTTGTTTCTAGAAATGTGTTGATTTCCCTTTTGATTTCTTCAGTAACCTGTCAGTTATTTGCTGCTGCTGCTGCTGCTAAGTCGCTTCAGTCATGTCCGACTATGTGAGACCCCATAGACGGCAGCCCACCAGGCTCCCCTGTCCCTGGGATTCTCCAGGCAAGAACACTGGAGTGGGTTAGCATTTCCTTCTCCAATGCATGAAAGTGAAAAGTGAAAGTGAAGTCAGTCATGTCCGACTCAGTGACCCCATGGACTGCAGTGCACCAGGCTCCTCCATCCATGGGATTTTCCAGGCAAGAGTACTGGAGTGGGGTGCCATTTATTTAGAAATGTGTTTTTAGTCTCCATGTGTTTTTGTTTCTCACAGTTTTTTTTTCTTGTAATTGATATCTAGTCTCGTAGCATTGTGGTTGGAGAAGATGCTTGATACGATTTCAATTTTCTTAAATTTACTGAGGTTTGATTTGTGACCCAAGATGCAGTCTATCCTGGAGAAAGTTCCATGTGCACTAGAGAAGAAAGTGTATTCTTCTGCATTTGGATGGAATGTCCTGAAGATATCAATGAGATCCATCTCATCTAATGTACCATTTAAGACTTGTGTTCCTTTATTAATCTTCTGTTTTGATGATTTGTCCATTGGTGTGAGTAGGGTATTAAAATCTCCTACTGTCATTTTGTTACTGTCAATTTCTCCTTTTATGTCTGTTAGTGTTTGTCTTATGTATTGAGGTGCTCCTATGTTGGATACATAGATATTTACAATTGTTATATCTTCCTCTTGGATTGTTCCCTTCATCATTATGCAGTGTCCTTCTTTATCTCTTGAAATATTCTTTATTTTAAGGTCTCTTTTGTCTGATATGAGGATTGCTACTCCAGCCTTTTTTTGCTTCCCATTTACATGGAATACATTTTTCCATCCTCTCACTTTCAATCTATATGTGTCTTGAGGTCTGAAGTGGGTTTCTTGTAGACAGCATATATATGAGTCTTGTTTCTGTATCCATTCAGCCAGTCTGTGTATTTTGGTTGGAGCATTTAATCCATTTACATTTAATTATTGATATGTATGTTCCTATTGCCATTTTCTTAATTGTTTGGGTTGATTTTGTAGATCTTTTTTCTTCTCTTGTATTTATTAACTAGATAAGTCCCTTTAGCATTTGTTGTAAAGCTGGTTTGGTGCTACTGAAATCTCTTAACTTTTGCTTCTCTGAAAAGCTTTTAATTTCTCCCTCAATTTTGAATGAGATCTTTGCCAGGTACAGTAATCTTGGTTATAGATTTTTCCCTTTCAGTACTTTAAATATATCCTGCCATTCCCTCCTGGCCTGAAGAGTTTCTGCTGAAAGATCAGCTGTAAGTGTATGGGATTTCCCTTGTATGTTACTTGTTGCTTCTCCCTGGCTGCCTTTAATATTCTTTCTTTGTGTCTAGTCTTTGTTAGTTTGATTAGTATGTGTCTTGGCGTGTTTCGCCTTGGGTTTATCCTGTTTGGGACTCTGTGCCTCTTGGACTTGATTGACTATTTCCTTTTCCATGTTGGGAAATTTTCAACTATAATCTCTTCAAAAATTTTCTCATACCCTTTCTTTTTCTCTTCTTCTTCTGGGACCCCTATAACTTGAACATTGGTGCATTTGATACTGTCCCTCAGGTCTCTGAGACTGTCCTCAGCCCTTTTCATTCTTTTTATTTTATTCTGCTCTTGAGAAGTTATTTCCACCATTTTATCTTCCAGGTCACTGATTCGTTCTTCTGCTTCAAATATTCTGCTATTGATTCCTTCTAGAGTATTTTTAATTCCAGTAATTGTGTTGTTTGTCTCTGTATGTTTATTCTTTAATTCTTCTAGGTCTTTGTTAATTGATTCTTGCATTTTCTCCATTTTGTTTATGAGGTTTTTTTTATCGTCTTTACTATCATTATTCTCAATTCTTTTCCAGGTGATTTGCCTATTTCCTCTTCATTTATTTAAACTTCTGTGTTTCTGGTTTGTTCCTTCATTTGTGCAGTATTTCTCTGCCTTTTCATTTTTTTTTTTTTTTTTAACATTGTCTTTGAGGTCTCCTGTTCCCAGGCTTCAAGGAAAGTTGAATTCTTTCCTTGAAGAAGGCTGAATTCTTTTTTCCTTTTGGTTTCTGCCTTCCTAAGGTTGCTTCAGTGGTTTGTTTGAGCTTCTGATAGGGTGAGCTTTGTGCTGAGTTTCTGTTTCCTTGTTTGTTTTTCCTCTGATAGGCTACGCTGAGTGAGGTAGTAATCCTATCCGCTGATGATTGGGTTTGTATTTTTGTTTTGTTTGTTGTTTAGATGAGGCATCCTGCACAGGGTGCTACTGGTGGTTGGGAGATGCTGGGTCTTGTATTCAAGTGGTTTCCTTTGTCTGAGTTCTCACTATTTGATACTCCCTAAGGTTAGTTTTCTGGTAGTCTAGGATCTTGGAGTCAGTGCTCCCACTCCAAAGGCTCAGGGCTTGACCTCTGGTCAGGAATGAAGATTCCACAAGTGTTTTTTATCACATTAAGTGAGATTAAAACAAATATCCAAAAACTAGAAACCAAAGATGAACCCCAGATAAATGGCAGTTACAAAATCAGTCAAATAACAATTAAAATAATAGAATATATGCTTATACATATACACCCATGACCAAAGTGAAAACAATCCAACAAAAATAAAGTACAGTAGGTTGACCTGGCAAACAAACAAAATAAAAAATTATATTTACCAGTTAAGAACAAAACTAACTAAAGCAAAAACTGGAAAACAAAACTAAACCAAGGTGCCAAGTGGGATATAAAGCAGTGAAAACAAAACTAACAAATAAGTTGATCCAACAAAAATAAAGTACAGTAGGTTGACCTGGCAAACAAACAAAATAAAAAATTATATTTACCAGCTAAGAACAAAACTAACTAAAGCAAAAACTGGAAAACAAAACTAAACCAAGGTGCCAAGTGGGATATAAAGCAGTGAAAACAAAACTAATAAATAAGTTGAGAGGAAAGAAAAGAAAGAAAGAATAGATATGCAGAGTTAAACAGAGGTAGATAAAGAAGATTTATATACATTAAAGATTGACTGCAAGAGGAAAAGAACAGTAGGAAATGCAAACAAAGGAATAAATGTAAAAATAATAATAATAGGTTTAAAATTAAAATTTAAAAAAGAGACCAAAAAAAAAGAAGAAGAAAACTCCACAGAACTGCAAAAGCCCAACGTAGAGGCAGAGGTTTATGACAACAATAAAAAATGTGACTGAGGGGGAAGAAAGCTCAAAAACTTATCACATTTCTTAGTGCCAATAAATTTGACAACTACCACAGGGGGGGAAAAATCCAAAAGAATCTACAGAACAAGTCAAAAAATAAGAATAATAAATGTTTTTCTGGAGTCACTGCTGTCAGAGTCCTTTCCCTTGCTGGGAGTCACAGCCCACCTCACCTCCCTAGGATGCCCTCCAACACGCTGCTGTCTCTGGACCTGCTGTGGGGGCAGCTCAGATTCTAGTCTGATCCTCCTCCTGTGTGTTCTTGCCTCCAATTAAGGGATGGGCTCAGAGACCCAAAACACAGAGAAGGTGAGACTTTTAGTGATAGCCTTACAAGATAGGGTGTCTTCTGGTAATCGGGCACACCCAGTATCTTTACAAAGAGCAGTGTATTTCCTTAGCACCCAAATCCCTTCCCCAGTTCCTCATTGGCTGAGTACCACAGGGGTGAACAATCTTCCCTAAAGTCACCTAAGTTCATTCCCTTCCTCTTAATGGGCTGTCTCCTCCCTAACATCTTGTTTCCCCTTTTCCCATGTACTTATTTCTGTTCTTATGTTTTGAATTCACCAATAGAATGAGCCTGCCTGAATATCCTAAGCATCCCACTCTCCCTTTGTTTGTCTGGACTTTTCAGATTTGTAACGCTTATGGCTGCTACATCAGCAAACTGTCACTTAAAGCAAGCTATCCTTGAAAATGGACCACTGAACAAATCTCATTTTAATTGGGATAAAATTTCACCAGGGTAATGACTGTGTAAAAACGAGTTGAAGATTTTTAAAAATATGTATATGTTTCCATATAAAACTAGAAATAAGAACCCCAGTATCAATAAACTAACAAGAATCCAAAAGAAAGCTATGAAATAGGAAATTCAACTGTTCCTCTTTAATTATTTATAATTTTCGGCTCATTCATAAGCTTTATCACAAAGTAAGTTTTATAGTTTCAGTATTTTTGTCTGTTTGATTATTTACTTAAGAAAGAATGCTGATTAAAAGTTTTTGTGAATCACATGAAAGTTTATTCTCAAAACCTTGTGAAATGGAGTAGGGCTCTGAGAGACCTTCCGAAATACAAATTCCTTCCAAGTCCGTTGTTTCTTGTTCATAGGAAATAAGCTTCATTCAGCCTCCTTGACTTCCCTGAGTCCTAAAGGGCAGATTCAGACAGTTGCTTATCAGTGAAGGGAGGAAATGCAGAAACAAAGGAGCAACAATCAAGAAACAATAGTGCAGATGTGGGATGGAGTCCTGGTTCTTCCTCAAAGAACATACATAATGATACCTTTGAGTTTTTCTGTAGGAACCAAGGCCTCCTCCACCCAGGTGAAGGATGATAACTACTGTGTGAGCACTAGGTTCCTGGAACACTGTCCTGTTATTACCTCACCACCAACAAATATTCATTAGCAGGATTGATGCTGAAGCTGAAGCTCCAATACTTTGGCCACCTGGTGTTAAGAGCTGACTTGTTGAGAAAGACCCTGATGCTGGGAAAGATGGAAGGCAGGAGAAGGGGATGATAGGATGAGATGGTTGGATAGTATCATTGACGCAATGGACAAGAGTTTGAGCAAGCTCTGGAAGATGGTCAAGGATAGGGAAGCCTGATGTGCTGCAGTCCGTGGGGTTGCAAGCAATCAGACATGACTGAGTGACTGAACAACAGCCAACCAACCAATCAGAAGAAACTCTGCACATAGTGGAAGAAAATGAAGACGCCACAAATGACTCTCCCTTGAAAAACTTTCGTGACCGAGCAGGATCTTCAGAATTTATTTTTGGACATGAGTCTACTTCTGCCCTGGGTTGTCGACCTCCTGAATAAGGCAACCTTTCTTTTTCCAGGCTTCCCTGGTGGCTTAGAGGTTAAAGCGTCTGCTTCCAATCTGGGAGACTTGGGTTCAATCCCTGGGTAGGGAAGATCCTCTGGAGAAGGAAATGGCAATCCACTCCAGTATTCTTGCCTGAAGAATCCCATGGACAGAGAAGCCTAGTAGGTTACAGTCCATGGGGTCACAAAGAGTCGGACACGACTGAGTGACTTCACCTCACCTCACCTCTTTTTCCAACCAGTGCTTATCTCTCAAGTATTGGCATTTGAGCAGAGAGCCCCTCAACCTGAGTTCAGTAACATCTCATTAATATTTTTTCTGAATTAGGTGACAGGTGATAGGTGGAGGAACATGGTGGGCTATAGCCCATGGGGTCGAAAAAAGGTCGGACTTATGGATTAAACAACAACTACTGGCATATGTATTACACTTTGAGATATACTGTCTTTGTTTTAATTCCTGAGATTACTGACCTAATCAGCTCTTTTTTCTCATTTTTTTTATATAGGTCACTAAAGAGACACATACTTTGTCTTTGAAACTCCAATACTTTGGCTACCTGATGTGAAGAACTGATTCATTTGAAAAGACCCCAATGCTGGGAAAGATTGAAGGCGGGAGGAGAAGGGGACGACAGAGGATGAGATGGTTGGATGGCATCACCAACGCAATGGACATGAGTTTGAGCAAGCTCTGGGAGTTGGAGATGGACAGGGAAGCCTGGAGTGCTGCAGTCCATGGGGTTGCAAAGATTCAGACACAGCTGAGTGACTGAACTGAACTGAACTGAAAGAGACACATCCCTGAATAGTCAATAAAATGACTGCTCTTGACTAGGTGGGTGTGTAGGCACACTCAGTCCAATCAGTTGTGATCAGAGCTTGGGATCACATGATACAGGGTCAACTCATCAGGGGCCATGGATATGCAGGTGATGGGACTATGGATAGGTAGGATAAGGTAGGTGATGACAATGAAACCTAAGGGATATAAATGTTCCCATTACTATAACAACTTCTCAAGTGATAAGTAATGAAGACTTGCCTTGGTAATAGTTAGAAAGAAAAACATGTTGATTTTGTTCATCATAAGATTACTTTAGGCTAAAAATATGACATAGAACATGTGAAGAAGGACACTGATCAACTAATATGTAGTCAAGACAGAAAGCCTCTATAATTTATAAGATATGTGAAATGACTTTATGAATAATAGGATGGTGGTGGTGGTGGTTTAGTCACTAAGTTGTATCTGACTCTTGCAATTCCATAGTGAGAAGCCTGGCAGGCTACAGTCCATGAGATTCTCCAGGCAAGAAAACTGAGATGTGTATAAGAGACAGGATATACACTGCATATAAATTCAGCTAACAGGGTGACAATATAGAGCCTTGATGTACTCTTATTCCTATTTGGAACCAGTGTGTTGCTTCATGTCCAGTTCTAACTGTTGCTTCCTGACCTGCATACAGGTTTCTCAAGAGGCAGGTCAGGTGGTCTGGTATGCCCATCTCTTTTAGAATTTTCCACAGTTTACTGTGATCCACACAGTCAAAGGCTCTGGCATAGTCAATAAAGCAGAAATAGATGTTTTTCTGAAACTCTCTTCCTTTTTCCATGATCGAGCAGATGTTGACAATTTGATCTCTGGTTCCTCTGCCTTTTCTAAAATCAGCTTGAACATCAGGAAGTTCGTGATTTACATATTGCTGAAGTCTGTCTTGGAGAATTTTAAGCATTACTTTACTAGCATGTGAGAAGAGGGCAATTGTGCGATAGTCTGAGCATTCTTTGGCATTGCCTTTCTTTGGGATTGAAATGAAAACTGGCCCTTTCCAGTCCTGTGGCCACTGCTGAGTCTTCCAAATTTGCTGGCATTTTGAATGCAGCACTTTCACAGCATCATCTTTCAGGATTTGAATGAGCTCAACTGGAATTCCATCACCTCCACTAGCTTTGTTCATAGTGATGTTTACTAAGGCCCACTTGACTTTGCATTCCAGGATGTCTGGCTCTAGGTGAGTGATCACACCATCGTGATTATCTTTTCTCTTGGTAGAACTCTATTAGCCTTTGCCCTGCTTCATTCTGTACTCCAAGACCAAATCTGCCTGTTACTCCAGGTGTTTCTTGACTTTCTACTTTTGCATTCCAGTTCCCTATAATGAAAAGGACATCTTTGAGTGTTAGTTCTATAAAGTCTTGTAGGTCTTCATAGAACCGTTCAACTTCAGCTTCTTCAGTGTTACTGGTTGGGGTATAGACTTGGATTACTGTGATATTGAATGGTTTGCCTTGGAAATGAACAGAGATCATTCTTTCATTTTTGAGATTGCATCCAAGTACTGCATTTCAGACTCTTGTTGATTATGATGGCTACTCCATTCCTTCTAAGGGATTCCTGCCCACAGTAGTAGATATAATGGTCATCTGAGTTAAATTCACCCATTCCAGTCCATCTTAGTTCGCTGATTCCTAGAATGTCAGTGTTCACTCTTGTCATCTCCTGTTGGACCACTTACAATTTGCCTTGATTTATGGACCTAACATTCCAGGTTCCTATGCAATATTGCTCTTTACAGCATCGGACCTTGCTTCTATCACCAGTCCCACCCACAACTGGGTGTTGTTTTTGCTTTGGCTCCATCCCTTCATTCTTTCTGGAGTTATTTCTCCACTGATCTCCAATAGCACTGATCCAATAACGAGAGGAGCCACCCCACGTCCAAGGTAAGGAGCAGTAGCTGCACTTTGCTGGAGCAGCCATGAAGAGATATCTCACATCCAAGGTAAGAGAACCCCAAGTAAGATGGTAGGCACTGAGAGAGGGCATCAGAGGGCAGACAGACTGAAACCACAATCACAGACAACAGGCCAATCTAATCACATGGACCACAGCATTGTCTAACTCAATGAAACTAAGCCATGCCATGTGAGGCCACCAAAGACGGACAGGTCATGGTGGAGAGGTCTGACAGAATGTGGTCCACTGGAGAAGTGAATGGCAAACCACTGCAGTATTCTTGCCTTGAGAAGCCCATGAACAGTATGAAAAGGCAAAAAGATAGGACATTGAAAGATGACCTCCCCAGGTCCGTAGGCCACAGTCTACAGGGTCACAAAGAGTCAGACACGACTGAAGTGACCCTGCGGGCATAGACACAAGACTTTTTTGTGTGGCAGCTCACAGTGGCAGCTCTACCCCAGTGAGAGCTGAGCATGAAGGTGGTGCAGCTGCTTGACTTGCAGGAACCCTGGTGGTGCCAAGTGTACAGGGACTGGACTGACTCTGCTGCAGGAGTTATGGTCCTATCAGAGTCTTTTTTCCAGCCTCTTATAGCTGACAATCAGAAGACCTCCTTGGCCAGTCTTTCTCCATGGCTCCGCCCGTTCAGGCACTTAGAGGGCTCCCTTGCCTGGGGTCCTTCTCTGTTGTTTGGGCATCAGGCATATAAAGAGGCACCCTGGGTGGGGTCCTACTCTGTAGTTCAGTGCATCAAGTGTCTGATGGGCCAGCCTCTGTGTTGTTCAGCTGCCGATGCTGGCATGTGGGGAGACAGGCTAAGGTGGTGGCTCCACCTGGTACACGTGACTCAGCAATTTCGCCTTGCTTCCGTGGCCGCCTGGCTTTCCTCCACCAGCACTTCCCACCACGATCTCTTCCCTCACACCCCCTCAATCCATCTCTCCGCAGTCATCAGCAGCCCTCACCCTGGGATTGCTCCACAATCCCTTAACTCCAGCTCCCAGCTGCTGCCCCTTCCAGAAGACCCGCGTCCCTGTCTGGGGCATGTATGGCTGTGGCAAGGACTGTGATTCTCATTCCATTTAGGCTGCCACAGATCAGCTGTTTCACTCTAGCCTTAAATGTTTCTCCTCCGACTCAGATAATTGTCCTGCTGTGGGGATGGGACCCCTGCCTCAGTTCCCCCACTGAGGGCAGGTCCAGTCCTACTAACACTCCTGTTTCTCCCCCTAGTTCCTTCATCCTACTGAGTTTTGCATGGTTCTATATATTCTTTTCCACTGGTCAGGTACTCCTGTCTGCTCTCAGCTTATGTTCTGCATGGACTTCTGTGTCTGAAGGTGTCTTCCTGATGTATCCATGGAGAGAGACATACTCCACATTTACCTACTCCTCTACCATCTTGTTCTCCATCTATTAATCTTCTTCTAGCTTTTTGAGAGTATGGAATCAGTCGTATTAACATTTTCATGTTCTCGTCTGTTAATTCCACTATCTGGGTCAGTTAGTCAGTGGGATCAATCGCACTGATTGATTTTCTTTTCCCTCATTATAGTTTGTGTTTTCCTGTTTGTTCACATGACTGGTAATTTTTGGTTGATTACCAAACTTTATGACTTTTATCTTTGTTGCTGGATGTTTTTGTATTCCTATAAATATTCTTAAGCTTTGTTCAGGAACACAGTTATTCAAAATAATTTGATAATTCAGTCTTGTTTTTAAGCTATTTTTAGGTGGGACAAAAGCAGCATTTAATCTGGGGTTAATTTTCCATATTACTAGGTTCTTGCAGAAAATCCAGGATAATCTGCTTATTTTTTTCTGCTTTCATTTTTATTCTAATGTGGGGCTGAATAATATAATATTAATATATTGGATTTCATGGGTACATCTACTAGATAAAAACTTGCCCACCCAGAAATTATGAAACAAAACACAGATAATTCCCTTAGAGTGGTAAATACATATTAGATAAATTTTCCAATAAAATAATATACAATCAGGATAACCTGTCTATTTTAAGGTCCATAACCTTAATTACATTTACAGAATTCCTTTTTCCAGGTAACATAACCAGAGTTTTCTGGGATTTGAGCATAAACATCTTTGAGGGGCTGTTATTAGGCTTAACACAGTTCTCCTTCTAGTACCCCCTCCTCCAAATTCATGTCTATTCTGCACAAAAGATACAGGAGCCCAGGAGCCTTCCGCATCCAAAACATCACAAAAATTGGAAATGCCAAAAAGGTGCTGCCTTTGCCCAGGTTTCCAGGGTCTAGACCAGCCTGACCTCTGCTCCAGCATCACCCCACTCTTGCTGCTCTTTTTAAAATTTATTTTTAAACTTCTTATTTTATATTGGAGTGTAGCCAATAAACAATGTTATGACGCTTTCAGGTGGACAGCAAAGAAACTCAGCCATATTTATACATATACAGCCTTTCTCCCTCAAACTCCTCTCCCATCCAGGCTGCCACATAGCATGGAGCAGAGTTCCCTGTGCTATGCGATAAGTCCTTGTTGGTTATCCATTTTGCTTATTTATTCCGGTGGCACTGGGTCTTCATTGCTGCGCTTGGGTTTTCTCTAGTTCTGGTGAGTGGGAGCTGCTATGCATTGTGGTACACAAGTTTCTCATTGCAGGGGCTTCTCTTCCTGCCTAGCACAGGCTTAAGGGCAAGTGGGCTTCCGTAGTTGTGGTGCACAGGTTCAGCTGCTCTGCGGCATGTGGAATCTTCCCAGACCAGGGATTGAAGCCATGTCCCCTGCATTGGCAGGTCATCTCAACCACTGTACCACCAGGGAATCCTCTTGCTGCTTTTACAATAGCCAGCAGCTACTGCAGTATGAAAGCCAGAAATACAAATTCTCCCTCTGTGTTCCATTCTTCTCCCAGAGTCTCTCTTCTATTGGCAGCAGTCACCTCACACAGCAGTGTGCAGCACAAAGAGTGAGGCTTGCCAGTACGCAATACAAAAAGAGTACTGGCTAAACTTATTACCTCTCCTGTCTCCAGTTCTGGTCAGTGGAAGCAGTGCACAAAGAGCAATAGCCTGGGGTGAACAAAAACCCAGATGTATTCATCAGTAGTCAAACTTCCCTGAAGCATTGCTAAAATCTGATTGCAGTAGGTGAGGCCTGAAGGTCATGTGGGTCTGAAGAGAGTGCCATTAGGCTGGCTCTGCAGGGCTGGGGAGACAGCCAGCTGACAACCCTCCTGCTGCTGCTGCTGCTGCTGCTGCTGCTACGGGAAGGTCCTACTGCTAAGGCAGAGATGCACTGAGGGTGGCACTCACAGAAACAGCAAGTGAACAGGAAACAGATAGGAAGGAAAGAGACCCCTCGTCTTCCTCAGCTTCCCTTTAGGCTCCTACTGACAGAGTCCAACAGGGAGAAGCTGACAAAGCAGAAATGAGGTTTGCAGGGATCCAGCCTCACACCACAGAGTAAGGTATGATAGGGTTAAAGTGAAAGCCGCTCAGTCGTGTCCGACTCTTTGCGACCCCATGGACTATACAGTCCTTGGAATTCTCCAGGCCAGAATAGTGGAGTGGGTAGCCTTTCCCTTCTCCAGGGGATCTGCCCAACCCAGGGATAGAACTCAGGTCTCCCTCATTGCAGGCAGATTGTTTACCAGCTGAGCCACAAGGGAAGTTCCTGAAAAGGTGAACGTGGAGCTAAAAGTAAGACCTAATAACTGGCATGCTTTGGACACCAGTGATGCTGAAAGTACATGGGAGGTGCACAGGACGTCTCAATACAGTGACCCTCAGACACCAGCCTGAACATGTCAGACTCTGAGTAATCCTACAGCCACTCTTCCGGGGAAGAGAGAGCCTGAGGATGCAGGGAGGGCAGAATATCCCTCTCTAGCATGCCTACATGTGGGGAGAGGGCGTGGACATCCTCCACCCCCGAGTCACCACTGCAACATGAAAGGAGAGATTACATCTTCTTCCCTTGCCCCAGTGCAGTCAGTTGAGGGCTAGTTACACAAGGGCCTTTCCAATGAGAAAGTAAAGATGCAATCTGTGTCATGAATATGGGATGAACTTGAACAAAGGGTGTTTTTTAGTGAAAACATAAAAATTGGATTTTAATTTCCCATAGAATAGTACACATATGCATAGTGTAATAATAGTACAAAATTGCTGATTTTGATAATGAAATTCTTACTAAGAAATTTCTTATAATACAACTACAATAAGAAAAACCAGAGACAATGCAAGTTTTATACCTATACACTGTACAGAAAATACTAAAGAAAACGTATTAGTATTCTTTCTAAGGAAAAAGTATTAGTCACTCAGTGGTATCTGACTCTTTGTGACCCCATGGACTGTATCCTGCCCAGCTCCTCTGTCCATGGGATTCTTCAGACTAGAATACTAGAATGAATTGCAGTGATTCCTACACTTCTTGTGATAGATCTGAAGGAATTCTGCCTTAGCATCTTTGCCAAGTGGTAGGAATCATGTTTCTTGAACACCATCTCCCACCTCAGCCCCTTCACCCTAACTCCACCTTGAAGGGGAGGTGTAGCCCCATCTGATGTGCAGCCCTGCCTCTCAGCCCCTACTACTAAGTCACAGTACATTTCCTCACCAGACTAAAAATTTTCCTAAAACTACCAAAACCACCAGCACACAGCACCCAATGTATTTTCATTGCCACAGTGCTTAAAAACATAGAAATTTATTGACACACATATGCATTGGAATAATACACAAAATCACTATGTTTGAAATCACTTAGAAGGAAGCTGCAAGACATTATGTGTCTATTAAATAATGGAAAATGAAATGTACACTTTAAAATGTAGACTTGCCTTTCACCAAGATAAATGGGTTCATTTTCTTGGAAAAAACTGGGCCAGGAGTGGAAGACGTCCCACCCTCCTTCACCCATCTGAGAATATTAGAAGGCCTGGAGGCCAAGCCTTCTTATGTAATTCACCAAGGGTGTGGGATTAGTCCAGCTTTTCCTTCTCAGGGAGGAAGAAAGAGAAGTACAGAGAATTTTGTTCCTCAGTCACTCTCTCTCCCCCTTCCATCTTGACCATCCAGGCCCACAAGCCTACAGCCATTGCCATTGCACACACAAACCAAATCATGCCTCATTTCCTTGGATTCCCACAAATCCAAGAATGGCAGTCTTTGGAAGAGGTTGGAAAGGGCTCAGAGATGGGCTTACTTATTAGTGCCTCCATGACCTTCTGGAGCAAATCGGCAGGCCAGTCTGAAGTTTGCTGGCAGAGAGACAAGGTCAGAAGTCATCCCAGGAGGGAGGACATAGGTGGCTGACATGTGGCGGCCCTGCTGATGAAAACAGGCACGTTGAGATGAAAAGCCTGTTTCCATTTCATATTTGAGCCGATTATGGACTATCAGGGTGAAAGGATCCTAACAGGAAATGGGAAGGTGGGAATGTGAAATTTTAGAGCTGATGATCAAATTTGGAAGATCCCAATTCAGATAAGCCATTGAAAAGTCAAGCTTCTTCCAAAAATGAGTGTAAAAATAAAATACCTAAGAACTAGGATCTTAAAAGAACCTGATGTTAGGACACAGAAGGAAGGAAAAACTCTTCTAAGAAATGAGGTTATCATCAGAGAGAAATGAGACGTATTGCATGGTTGGAAGAGAGACGGGTTAAATGTGAAGCCTATGTTTTTCCCACCACAACTTTCAGAACAAAAATGCAGCCCTGTAACCGAAGCCCTCCTTCTCCTGGAGCTCCAAAGTCTCCTGGAAGTGCAGAAAACATCTGGATCTTCAGAACAGGAGTCTGACTCAGGCCGCAGGTGAAGAGTGGGAGCTGGCCACTCATTGAGGCTCAGAAGAAAACAGACTCTCCCCTCCAGGGGTGACGGTCTTGCTGCTGAAAGGTGTTAAGTCCAGGCTCAACATGGGTCTCTGAGGCTCAGGGCCAGGCTCTGTCCATAATCCTGTGCTCCAAGGGGAGGATGTTTTACAGAAGAAATGACCATGTATTGCTGAAACTTGAGAGAGGCTTTGAGATGCTGATGAGTGGTTTGAATGTGGTGAGAGGTGACCAGACATGGGCTGTCAGGGCATAGGGTGGAGAGATTGTTCCAGACTGTACTGTCTGTGACTGGACAGTGAGGACTAGAGTAGGCAGCTGGGACAAGGGATGGCATGTGAATAAAGCTAAGAGAAGACGTGTTTAAAAGCAGAGCATAATGAGCTCTTTGAGACTGAGATGGAGAGAGCAGACTTGTGGACACAGTGGGGCATGGAAATGGTGGGATGAATGGGAGATTAGCATTGACATGTATACAGTACCACGTGTAAAACAGCTAGTGGAAGGCTGCTATATAGCACAGGGAGCTCAGCTCCCTCTTTCTATGATGATCTAGATGGATAGGACAAGGGGTGGGAGGGAGACTCAAGAGAGAGGGAATGTTAAGTGTTAGTTGCTCAGTTGTGTCCAACTCTTTGCAACCCCATGGACTGTAGCTCCTCTGTCCATGGAATTCTCCAGGCTACTCTCTCCGTGGAATTCTCCAGACAAGAATACTGGAGTGGGTAGCCATTTCCTTCTCCAGGGGATCTTCCCAACCCAGGGATCAAACTCAAGTCTCCCACATTGCAGGCAGATTCTTTATTGTCTGAGCCACCAGGAAGCTCCAATGTATGGATGTGAGAATTGGACTATAAAGAAAGCTGAGTGTCAAAGAATTGATGCTTTTGAACTGTGGTGTTGGAGAAGACTCTTGAGAGTCCCTTGGCCTGCAAGGAGATCAAACCAGTCAATCCTAAAGGAAATCAACCCTGAATGTTCATTGGAAGGACTGATGCTGAAGCTGAAACTCCAATACTTTGGCCACCAGATGCAAAGAACTGACTCACTGGAAAAGACCCTGATGTTTGAAAAGATTGAATGCAGAAGGAGAAGGGGACGACAGAGGATGAGATGGTTGGATGGCATCACTGACTCCACGGACATGAGTTTGGGCAAGCTCTGGGAGTTGGTGATGGACAGGGAAACCTGGTGTGCTTCAGTCCATGGGGTCACAAAGAGTTGGACATACTGAACTGGTAGCTGATTCTCATTTTATAGCAGAAACCAACACATAACAGACTCTCCCCTCCAGGGGTGACGGTCTTGCTGCTGAAAGGTGTTAAGTCCAGGCTCAACATGGGTCTCTGAGGCTAAGAGCCAGGCTCTGTCCATAATCCTGTGCTCCAAGGGGAGGATGTTTTACAGAAGAGATGACCATGTACTGCTGAAACTTGAGAGAGGCTTTGAGATGCTGATGAGTGATTTGAATGTGGTGAGAGGTGACCAGACATGGGCTGTCAGGACATGGGATGGAGAGATTGTTCCAGACTGTACTATCTGTGACTGGACAGTGAGGACCAGAGTAGGCAGCCAGGACAAAGGATGGCATGTGAATAAAGCTAAGAGAAGACATGTGTTTAAAAGCAGAGCATAATGAGCTCTTTGAGACTGAGATGGAGAGAGCAGGCTTGTGGACACAGTGGGGCATGGAAATGGTGGGATGAATGGGAGATTAGCATTGACATGTATACAGTACCACATGTAAAACAGCTAGTGGAAGGCTGCTATATAGCACAGGGAGCTCAGCTCCCTCGCTCTATGATGATCTAGATGGATAGGATAAGGGGTGGGAGGAGACTCAAGAGAGAGGGAATGTTAAGTGTTAGTTGCTCAGTTGTGTCCAACTCTTTGCAACCCCATGGACTGTAGCTCCTCTGTCCATGGAATTCTCCAGGCTACTCTCTCCATGGAATTCTCCAGACAAGAATACTGGAGTGGGTAGCCATTCTCTTCTCCAGGGGATCTTCCCAACCCAGGATCAAACTCAAGTCTCCCACATTGCAGGCAGATTCTTTACTGTCTGAGCCACCAGGAAGCTCCAATGTATGGATGTGAGAATTGGACTACAAAGAAAGCTGAGTGTCAAAGAATTGATGCTTTTGAACTGTGGTGTTGGAGAAGACTCTTGAGTCCCTTGGCCTGCAAGGAGATCAAACCAGTCAATCCTAAAAGAAATCAACCCTGAATGTTCATTGGAAGGACTGATGCTGAAGCTGAAACTCCAATACTTTGGCCACCAGATGCAAAGAACTGACTCATTGGAAAAGACCCTGATGTTTGAAAAGATTGAATGCAGGAGGAGAAGGGGACGACAGAGGATGAGATGGTTGGATGGCATCACTGACTCCATGGACATGAGTTTGGGCAAGCTCTGGGAGTTGGTGATGGACAGGGAAACCTGGTGTGCTTCAGTCCATGGGGGTCACAAAGAGTTGGACATACTGAACTGGTAGCTGATTCTCGTTTTATAGCAGAAACCAACACAACATTATAAAACAATTGTATTCCCATTAAAAAAAGCGTACCTGCCCCAGAGAAGTCATACGCCTGCCACTGTCAGCTGTCAGGTCACAGGAGAAACAGCCCTGCAAACGTGAGGCCCTTGACCAATGCCGGGTTGCTCACTCTCCCTGGGTCAGGGGACAACAGGCATCAGGACATCGGTGATTATCTTTTCAAGATCTTTTTTTATATATAACTTATTTGTCTATTTTCGGCTGAACTGGGTCTTTGTAGCTTTGAGTGGACTTTCTCTAGTTGCAGAAAGTGGGGGCTGCCCTAGTTGTGGCTCACGGGCTTCTCACGGTGGCGGTTTCTCTTGATGTGGAGCACAGGATCTAGGCCCACAGGCTTCAGTAGCTGCCTTTTCCAGGCTCCAGAGCAGACTCAGTAGCTGTGGAGAATCCCCAGGCTCTAGAGCCCAGATTCAGTAGCTGTGACGCACAGTCTTAGCTGCTCCAGGCCATGTAGGATCTTCCTGGACCTGAGATAGGACCTGTGTCTCCTGCACTGGCAAGCTGATTCATTAACACTGAGCCATCAGGGAAGCCCTCTCTTCAAGATCTTGACACAATCTTTCAAAATGAGGGAGATGAGAAAACCCACCCAACAAGTCTGAGATGTCCATATGGTGGAGAGGATCAATTTTCTACATCCTGTCCTGTGAGGCTCTGCCAGGAGTCTAAGGGAGAGGCCTGTCATCAAGTTGAGGTGGTTCATGGCACGGGGCTCCGGAGTCTGACTTCACTGGAAAAGGCCTCCTGGCTCCTCTCGTCCAGGGAAACCTTGCCTTCCTTACTCTAGGAGAATGAGGGCCATCTGGCCGGGGAGGCAGCCCAGCACCTGGCAGAGATGAGCCATGAGGCCCTTGGGTAGAAAATGGAGCTCCTCACTTCTCCTGCCAAAAGGGTACTCCAACAGGCAGGCCAGTTTTCAAAGGGCCTTGGAGTCAGGCGGGATAAAGCAAAATGCGTATGAAAAACAAGCTGTCCAGTAGCGTGAATTCCAAGGAGGAGCAACAGGTCCAGGGGAGCAGCAGCCAGGGGCTGAGGAATGGTTTGGCCAGATTTCCAGAAATAGCCTGTGTGAGACATGCCAGGGAATACCTTTGCTCCCCAAAGCCTGGGGAGAGTGAAAGTGTTAGCTGCTCAGTCATGTCCAACTTTTGCAACCCCATGGACTGTAGCCCATCAGGCTCCTCTGGAGTGGGTTGCCATTTCCTTCTCCAGGGGATCTTCCTGACCCAGGGATCTAACCCAGGACTCCCGCATTGCAGGCAGATTCTTTACCAGCTGAGTCACCAGGGAAGCTCAAAGCCTGGGGAGCTCATATATCAAATCATTTTCCTCTGGAGATTCAAGTATTTCTGATCCAGCTTTGAGGCCTGGCTGAGGTCTTCCCTATAAGTTTCTCTGCAAGTTTTGTAAAGAAAACTGACAATACTGTTTTTGTGCATCGAGAAACTGAGGCAGCTTAGAGGGCTAAGAAATACCACAGGGGGCATCTTCTTCCTCCAGCGATGGCCCTGGGGCCCAGGTGGCAGCCACCCTCTGGTGTGGTACAAAAGCCACACTAGGGCACATCCGGAAAATAGGACAATGAAGATGGGGCTGGGCCAGCAGTCTGTCCCAGGAGACGCCTGGAGCCTGCAGATGGGGATCGAAAGGAAATGGTTCTAACAGGAACATCTGCATCTAATTACTCAGGAAGAACACACTACTCTGGAGAGTGCGTTTTCTTCCTCAGGGCAGGGCAGACTTTAAATGTGACCCACAGACTGTTCCATCCCTGCTTCCCCTCAGAGTCACAGTATTCAGACAGTATTCCTATCGATGTTGGGAACCTGCCAACAGGACTCAGAGGCCTGTAATTTAGAAATCAAGAATATCCATGATGGAAAGGACCCCAGAGATCTCCCTGTATGAACTGAAGTGAAGTGAAGTGAAGTGAAGTCGCTCAGTCATGTCCAACTCTTTGTGACCCCATGGACTATAGCCTACCAGGCTCCTCTGTCCCTGGGATTTTCCAGGCAATAGTCCTGGAGTGGATTGCCATTTCCTTCTCCAGGGGGTCTTCCCAACCCAGGGTCGAACCCGGGTCTCCCACATTGTAGACAGACGCTTTACCGTCTGAGCCACCAGGGAAGTCTCTCTCTGTATAGTAGTATTTATTTTTCTGGATTGGGGATCCCTTTGAGAATCTGAAAAAAAAAAAACAAAACCAGTTCCTGGGCCTTCCTCTAGAAGGTGCACACACACACACTAGTGTGCTCATCGTTCTAGAGAGTTCTCCCGTCTTCCAAAGCCGCTCAATGTGCGCCGTGGGCTAGTGCCCCGGCCCCTGTTAATCTGAAAAAAAAAAAAAAAAAACAGTTCCTGGGCCTTCCTCTAGAAGGTGCACACACACACACACTAGTGTGCTCATCGTTCTAGAGAGTTCTCCCGTCTTCCAAAGCAGCTCAGTGTGCCGTGGGCTAGTGCCCCGGCCCCTGCTTCCCTGAAGTTGTAGATGGAGAAGGAGCAGCCTGACTGGCTATTTGCAGAGCAGGACTGCAGCCCAGACCGTCTTCTCTTGCCAGCACCACAGCCATCCACCTGATGAGTTTCAGAACTTCCTGAGGCCCAGGAGTCTTCCTCGGAGACTGGAAGCCTCCCTGGCTCTGTGGTGAGCTGGGCCTCATCCACAGCTGTCTTATGAGCTCCAGCAGGGCTCTACCTCCTTCCTCCCACCTTCATGGTTTCCAGTAATGCCTTGTGGGTGGCTCAGGGTCTGGCAGAGTTCAGACACCAGCGGCTCTTCTCAGGGGTAAGCTGCCTCCATGCAGGTGTGGGGCTTGCTGAGCTGCGGTCTGGACAACATCACAAGCTGAACAGCAAGGGTTATTCTCAGGGCCAAATAGTAGCCTGGGGGGACAATCCAGAAAAGCTAGTTTGGGGACTTCCATGGCAGTCCAGTGGTTAAGGGTCCAGCTGCTCATGCAAGGGAAACAGCTTTGATCCCTGGTCTGGGAAGATTCCATGTGCCTTGGAGCAACTAAGCATGGGCACCACAACTACTGGGCCCACGCTCTAGAGTCCACGAGCTGCAACTACTGAAACCTGTGTGCCTAGTGCCTGGGCCCCACAGGAGAAGCCCCCGCAGTGAGAAGCCCACACACCACAATGAAGAGTGACCTCTGCTCACTGCAACTAGAGGAAGCCCATGCAAAAAAATGAAGACCCAGCACAGCCAAAAATAAATAAGTAAATAATTTAAAAGAAATGCTAGCTTTTCTGCAACGAGTGACTTCTGTACTGCCTCTGTCAGATCTCTCCTCTCTGCCTCGGACAATCTCCAACACATCGGAAGGCATTCTTAGGAGCAGCAATCCCCTTTCTGTCACTACCATCCACTTCAAGCAGAGCTCCCTTCTGAGAGGCCACTGGGCCCCAGGGAAGCCCCTTCGCACTCCAGACAGTGGACATGCAGCCCACCATTGCTGAGACCACCCAGCCACCAGCCACCACAGGGGCTGATGGATGTGTCACGGGAAGAAGGGAAGAGCTGCAGCAACTTGTCTGCAGACAGGTGGCCAGAACTCACCCTGTCCTGGAAGCTGGCAGATGCAGCAAGACCGACAAGGGAGTCTCCTCCAGGGAATCTTCCCGACCCAGGGATCAAACCCACATCTCTTACATCTTCTGCATTGGCAGGCGGGTACTTTACCACTTAGAGAAGGAATGGCAACCCACTCCAGTATTCTTGCTTGGAGAATTCCATGGACAGGGAAGCCTGGCAGGCTACAGTCCATGGGGTCGCAGAGAGTCAGATATGACTGAGCAACTGTTACTCTCTACCATTAGCACCACCAAGTCCCATAGTCTAGGAGACATGCAAGTAAAGGATGTTTGTAACTGGCAGATGGAAGGTAAATTTGCTTTGTAATAAGGAGATAGACTGGGACCTGGGACATTTTACTGCAGTGCTTGCACCTGGACAAACATCTCCTGAAACAACAGATACAAAGAAACTATAAGGGACTAAAATTAACTGCATGCATAGGCAGTTGGGGCAAATCAAGAACAAGAAGATACAAAGATGTCAAAACCCACCTGCCACGTCTGAGGTGTCAGGAGCAAAAGCAGAGTCCTGAGCCTGATCCCTGCCCACAGTACCACCAAAGAGGTGGGTGGACCACCTAAGTCGCCCCTCCAGTCCAACCCACCCACCTGTCCTCACCCTCACCCTACCCACAGAGAGTGAGCAAGAACGCCTGTTACTTGTTTTTGCTCCCTCCTGCTGCAGCACAAGTCCCAGTAAAACTTGCCCAAACTTCTGGTCAGGCCTCATCAATTTCTATTGATTAAAGAGTCCAAGGTGGTGCTAATGGTAAAGAACCTGTCTGTCAGTGCAGGAGACTTAAGAGACATGGGTTTGATCCCTGGGTGGCAAAGATCCCCTAGAAAAGGGCAATGCAATGCACTCCAGTATTCTTGCCTGAAGAATCCCATGGACAGAGAAGCCTGGTTGGCTACAGTCCACAGGGTCTCAAAGAGTTGGATATGACTAAAGGGACTTAGCATGCACTCAAAGAGTCCAAGGACCTAGGTTGATAACAATATGACTCCGTTATTAAGACTGAAGAGAGCAGAGACTGTTACCACATCGAGTCAAATGTCATTAAAGTTGAATCCAAAAAATTTTAATAGGAGTCACCATGAGGACCTTGCATCAGGGCAGTGGCAGCTGGCTGAGTGAAGAGCGGCCAACTGCAGGGAGGGAAGGACACACCGGGGACCCAGGGCAGGACCGGATGAAACATCTAGCTATGTTTCTGCTGTGAGTTTCCTGCAGGAGGTAAATATTGATACAATGAAAGTGTGAGCAATAATCTAAGCTATAAGAAATAGATGTCACAACCTTTCAGGGTGAGAGAAAGCTTTCAGGAGTTGGTTTCAGGAGGCTTTTGTGATGGGCTCACTGATAAAGGTGGTACATGGTAAGCATCTGCTTCAGATAGAGGCCCCCTGACTGTGCTTTATATCGTTCCCCATTTCATCCTCATTGAACTATTACTTTACCTTCAGAACAGGTGAGGAGTCTGGAGAACAAAACAGTTTGGAAGCATGTCCTCTGTGCAGCTCAGGAGCTGCCGCCTGCCTCAGTGCCTGAGGACAGAGCAATCCCCAAGGAAGCAGGGGATGAGGCCGGTGGGGCAGAGCTGGTGCACAGCCTGGGAGGCAGAGTCTACTCCTGGCCTGCAGCCCAGGCTCCCAGGCTTCTCACCACTGTCCCTGTCCCCAACCCCAGCGCTGGCACTACTGGGCACGGAACCTGGGGCAGAACTGGACAGGCCAGGAGGGTGGGAGATGGTGGTATCTCGGGCACGTCAGTGTAGCCCAGAGCAAACATCTGCCACCCCTCAATGGAGGCAGCCTTTGTGAGTCAGGAAAGTGACACTGTGGGGCCACCAACTCCACTGCAGGGAGCCTGCCCAGCCAGAAGAAGTAGAGGGAAGGCTCATCAGAGCAGTCTGAACATGGAAACAAAGTCACAAAACGGCGTCCAGCCCTCTTGAGGGGCTGGGCATCTCCTTGGAGGTGGTACCCAGGAGAGAGAACCTTCAGACGGCTAGCTGTGTGGAAGTCTCTTTCAGGACCAAGAGGGGAGCCTCTGCCTGCCTCTCTCCTTCATTCACTGCCTTGCTGAGTCATCCCAGCATTACCACTAGGATAATGCTGCCGTGGGAGCATCTACCACCTGCCAGGGGTGTTAACCATGCTTTTCACCAACACTCTCACAACCCCAAGAGGTCTGTACTACCTCTTGAAAATGGTCATTTAACCCTTCACAGCACACAGCTGAAAGGGACTCTCAGATTATGTGACTCCAAAGTCCATTCTTAATTCCTCTACCTGCCTATGCATCCTTACCTGGGACTTTCCAAACTGAGCCTGAAAGTGGGGTCCAGCAGGGCCCCCTAGTAAGTGAGGATCAGAGACACAAGTGGTGTCAATCTTAAGCAGAAGGAAGGGAAATAGGGGTGGTGTGGGCAAATCTTATACCCAAGTTATCTGGGGCTTGAATCTAGGATTCAGGACCTCCAGGCTGGTGGGTCCCCATGTATCTTGTCTGCTCAACCCTGAGACCTCAGACACTTTTAGAAGCTGTGTTTTTGAGGATGTGGCTGTTCCCCGGGCTGCTCCACCCTGCTATCTAGCAACCATCAAACCCACAGAATGCCCTGGCAAGGCACAGGGGCGAGAACCTTCTGGCCCAGTGCTGGCACTCCCACCATATGTGAGGCAAGGCACCAGGCCTGGAGGGGTCTCACCCAAGGAGAGAACCCGTGACCCTCCAAGACAGAGAATGTGTTCAGCCCCATTCATGGAACACGGGTGTCACGGCCACTCATCTGTTACCATCTTCCTGGGGGCTGGGTGAAGGGGTCATTATAAAGAGTGATCTGGTAAAGATTCAAAACCCACTAGTTATTTGCAAGAAGCTCCTTGACCCAGGACCCATTTTGTACAATTCTTTGAGGTCAGTTTTGTTAATTTTCCTGACTTCCCATCCTAACAGGGAAGGGTGCAGGGGCCCTCTCCACTCAAATTAATCTGACAACTCAACTTAATTGGAGCAGGTTGGGAGGAAATGTGTAGCCTTGAGGCTCATGGTAGACTCCCCGCAGGAGAAAAGAAAAGGAGCTGGCCCAACAGGGACAGAAGTCACGTTCCCAGATGGAGAAGCCTTCTCATTTCCTTATGAGCTGGATGACCCTATGCTCCACTTGTAGGTCTTGTACACTGTCTGGTCTGAGCTTTATAAGAACCATGTGGGACTTCCAGAAATCCCATTTTACAGAGAAGGAAACAGACTTGACTGAAGTCACAGGGAGCATAAGCAGAAGGAGATCTCAGCCTTTCATCTACATGGCTCATGAGAATCCAGTACATACCTCAATCCTATACAGAACTGTTGCCCAAGTCAAGTGGAAGCGTGCACAGGAAGGCCCTCCAGAGGAGACAAAGTGCTACGCTGCGCTGCCCAACAGCAGTATAATGTGAGCCACCATGGAAGTTTTTCTAAATTCTGGGACTGAAAGTTTGTACCTTTTCACCACATTCACCCACTTCTGCCTCTGCTTCAATCATTACTTCTGGCAGCCACTAATCATTTCTCTGAATCTGAGTTTTTTTGTTTGGTTTGGTATTCAGCTTTCACATAGAAGTGAAATCATACAGAGTTTGTGATTCTCTTATCTGACTAATTTCAGTAAGCATAAGCCCCCAAATTTTATCCATGTTGTCACAAAAGGTAGATTTCCTTCTTTTGATGACTTAGTTATGTTCCATTGTATATATGCCCATTTGTCTGCTGATGGACACTTGGGTTGCTTGCTTCCATATCTTGGCTGTTGGAAATAATGCTGCAGTGAGTATAAGGATACATATATCTTTTCAAGTTAGTGTTTCCATTTTCTTCAGATAAATAACCAGAAGTAGAATTGCTGGTCATATAATAGTTCTATTCTGAATTTTTGGAGGAAACTCCATGTGTTTTCTACAGTGGCTACAATTTATATTCCCACCAAGAGTGCACAGTTCAGTTCAGTTCAGTCACTCAATCGTGTCCTACTCTTTGCGACCCCATGAATAACAGCACACAAGGCCTTCCTGTCCATCATCAACTCCCAGAGTCCATCCAAACCCAAGTCCATTGAGTCGGTGATACCATCTAACCATCTCATCCTCTGTCGTCCCCTTCTCCTCCTACCTTCAATCTTTCCCAATCAGGGTCTTTTCAAATGAGTCAGCTCTTCACATCAGGTGGCCAAAATACTGAAGTTTCAGCTTCAACATCAGTCCTTCCAATGAACACCCAAGACTAATTTCCTTTAGGATGGACTGGCTGGATCTCCTTGCAGTCCAAGGGACTCTCAAGAGTCTTCTCCAACACCACAGTTCAAAAGCATCAATTCTTCAGCACTCAGCTTTCTTTATAATCCAACTCTCACATCTATACATGACCACTGGAAAAACCATCGCCTTGACTAAATGGACCTTTGTTGACAAAGTAATGTCTCTGCTTTCAAATATGCTCTCTAGGTTGGTCATGACTTTTCTTCCAAGAAGTAAGCATCTTTTCATTTCATGGCTGCAGTACCATCTGCAGTGATTTTGGAGCCCAGAAAAATAAAGTCAGACAATGTTTCCACTGTTTCC
>SJYT01017866.1:48808-73701 GCA_006410635.1 Cephalophus harveyi | reverse complement strand
ATGTAAGAATGTAACTTTATTTAGTGCTTTCTGAGAGTGGCACCAGACTTTGGGAAGATCAACACAAATAAGTCTTCTGGTTGACAAATCCTTATCAGGAAAAAGGTTGTAAAATGTTAAATTGGCTCTCTGGCTAGAAGACATGTAAATCATCTAAGACTTGTGTATACAATTAGGTATGCAGAGAAAAAAAGCCTGGTTTTGATAAGAGTCAGGGCTGCTGACGCCGCATAATTTTGTATTGCCCATTGATCTCTATGTACAATCAAAGGTATATAAGGAGACTCTAGACAATAGAGGAGGGATCAGTAGCTGGACTGGTTTCCCCCCGTGTCTCCTCTTCCTACTTTAATTTCAGGCTGAATTCCCATCTGGAGCGGGCGGCTCATCATGTCTACTTACTTGCCCTGGCTTTCAAGGACTGTGAGAGAAAGTGTCCAAGGCGGGGCACTTTCCAAAATTCGAACGGACGCCGGTGGCCTCACGTAGATGATGCAAACTTCTTGTCTGAAGTTTTATTAGTTCAGTCCGTAAACCAAGTTATTCAGTCTCTTTTCTCCACTTAATTTTCCTACTATACTATCTCTTTCTAATCTAATCTAATATTAATAAATAAATAAGTTTTCCTCGCCGACGCCGTCCCCGCTTCGAATTCCCTGGACCCCCCGGGGCAGGACCCCGGCACTTTGTTGACAAAGTAATGTCTCTGATTTGTAATATGCTGTCTAGGTTGGTCATAACTTTCCTTCCAAGGAGGAAGCGTCTTCTAATTTCATGGCTGCAATCACCATCTGCAGTGATTTTGGAGTCCACAAAAATAAAGTCAGCCACTATTTCCACTGTTTTCCCATCTATTTGCCATGAAGTGATGGGAATGGATGCCATGATCTTAGTTTTCTGAATGTTGAGCTTTAAGCCAACTTTTTCACTCTCCTCTTTCACTTTCATCAAGAGGCTCTTTAATTCTTCTTCACTTTCTTCCGTAAGGGCAGTGTCATCTGCATATCTGAGGTTATTAATGTTTCTCCTGGCATTCTTGATTCCAGCCTGTGCTTCCTCTAGTCCAGCGTTTCTCATGGTGAACTCTGCATGTAAGTTAAACAAGGTGACAATATACAGCCTTGATGCACTCCTTTTCCTATTTGGAACCAATTCATTGTTCCATGTCCAGTTCTACCTGTTGCTTCCTGACCAGCATACAGGTTTCTCAAGAGGCAGGTCAGGTGGTCTGGTATTCCCATCTTTTTCAGAATTTTCTGGTTTATTGTGATCCAATGGCAAAGGCATTGGCATAGTCAATAAAGCAGAAATAGATGTTTTTCTGGAACGCTTATGGGCTCCAGAATCACTGCAGATGATTCTTGCAGCCATGAAACTTAAAAACGCTTACTGCTTGGAAGGAAAATTATGCCCAACCTAGATAGCATATTAAAAAGCAGAGACACTACTTCGTCAACAAAGTTTTGTCTAGTCAAGGCTATGGTATTTCCAGTGGTCATGTCTGGATATGAGAGTTGGACTGTGAAGAAAGCTGATTGCCGAAGAATTGATGCTTTTGAACTGTGGTGTTGGAGAAGACTCTTGAGAGTTCCTTGGACTGCAAGGAGATCCAACCAGTACATTCTGAAGGAGATCAGTCCTGGGTGTTCTTTGGAGGGACTCATGTTGAAGCTGAAACTCCAATACTTTGGCCACCTGATGCGAAGAGCTGACTCATTTGAAAAGACCTTCATGTTAGGAACAATTGAGGGCAGGAGGAGAAGGGGATGACAGAGGATGAAATGGTTTGATGGCATCATGGACTCAATGGACAGGAGTTTGGGTGAACTCCGGGAGTTGGTGATGGACAGGGTGCCTGGCGTGGTATGGTTTGTGGAGTTGCAGAGTCGGACACAACTGAGCGACCAAACTGGCTGACTGACTTGCTTTTCCAATGATCCAGCAGATGTTGGCAATTTGATCTCAGGTTCCTCTCCCTTTTCTAAAACCAGCTTGAACACAAAAGTTATCTATTTGAATACATAATAAGATTTGTCTGATTTACAAAAAAGATATAGATTTGTCTATATTTACAAGGTAGAATATGTTCAGTTATACTACCACTCTCATATATAGTGTAAGGACTAAGGGGGAAAAAGTGGTACATGATTAAAATAAATGTGTTTTAAAGGAGAAAATATTTCTGAAGAAAAGATCCACATTTAATACATTTTGTAAAAAGAGATACTTTACCAGCCAATAAAGGCCCTATATTTTCTCTATTTGTTTACATGAAAAAGACCCAGCCTTTTGATAACTTACAACTGTCTGTACAAAGTCCACTCCATCCCTACCTTCAGCTCCCTAAGGTTTCTCTATTAGAGAAAGAGTATTCCACGTATGTTTTCAGAAAATAGAACCTATTTTTATTAGGAGTCATCTTTTCAGGCCAAGAAATGGCTAGGTAATTCTTGAGAATTTTCTCCTATAGATTGTTACCCTCACTATACTCTCTCAACTCAATTAGTTTTCTTTCTGGATTTCCATTTCCTAATTCTCAGAAATAAATGATGTAACTTTAGAGAATTTTAACTATTAATAAAAGTTTTCTTTTTAGTACCTTGGCAGTACTAAATGGGGCAAACTACAAAGCACAATGCATGTTTAAGCTCCTGAAACCTCCAGTGGTTTAAAAATAGCAGTGAATATAATGACTAACCTTTACCTAAAATAATTTTAACTTTTTCTCTAGAATACAGAGTTGTTTCTATTGGAAAAGTAGGTTCACATTTTTAACTTATATTTAACCTGAATATAACCATTTCTGTTTATTAATAGCAATAATTTTATTGACTAATTTACTCTTTCCACAAAGAAAATATTTCAGAAAGGGAAAGCAATTATATAGAACAACTACAATGGACACAAAATCAATGTCACTTTTGAAAATTTACCATCCACATGACAGAAACCTTTAGATATCTCTGTAAGATATTGTGAAGCTGTGTGTGTGAGTGATAAGTCAATTCAGTCATGTCTGAATCTTTGCAACCTTATGGACTGTAGCCCACCAGGGTCTTTTGTCCATAGGATTCTCCAGGCAGAATACTGGAGTGCATTGCCATGCCCTCCTCCAGGGGATCTTCCCAACCCAGGGATCAAACCCATGTCTCAAGTCTCCTGCACTGGCAGGCAGGTTCTTTACCACTAGCACCACCGGGGAAGTCCTATTGTGAAGTTAGTACCAAGTTAAAGATAGAATTAATCAAAACCATGCAAATAAAATATTACTACCTCATATTACTACCCACCGACACAACCACAATGCATCCTTCAGATGCAGTCTCCATTCTTCAGC
The DNA here is from genome assembly GCA_006410635.1 of Cephalophus harveyi. Taxonomy (NCBI): domain Eukaryota; kingdom Metazoa; phylum Chordata; class Mammalia; order Artiodactyla; family Bovidae; genus Cephalophus; species Cephalophus harveyi. Next base: position 70,364 of record SJYT01017866.1, on the reverse strand, counting down.
TTCTTTTTTGCCCCAGAAATTTTCTATTTGCATTATATCAAAGGAGATGACCTCTCACTTCCTTATTATTTTATCTTTCTGGCAGCAAAATAACCTGAAAGTGACCAATTACCATTTGTCAGTTCAGGGTGGCTAATCATTTGACCCCTTTGAAGCCCAGTTGAAGTGTCACCTGCTGTGATCTGTGAAGTATCACACACAGATTAACTGCGACCAACTTGTCGTCCACATACACTTACACTTTCATAAATAGCTTAAAAAAAAAAAAAAAAAACCCTCCTTGAGTTATCCTGTAATGAGTTTTCTAAATGTTTACTGTTACCTGTTACACTGAGACTACTCACCAAAGATCTTATTTTCCAGGTATATTACTAAATATCAGCAACGTTAGAAACAGTGGAACAATGGAAACAGTGAGAGATTTTATTTTTGGGGACTCCAAAATCACTGAAGATGGTGACTGCAGCTATGAAATTAAAAGATGCTTGCTCCATGTAAGAAAACTATGACCAACCTAGACAGCATATTAAAGAGCAGACATATTACTTTGTCAACAAAGGTTAATCTAGTCAAAGCTATGGTTTTTCCAGTGGTCATGTATGGATGTGAGAGTTGGACTATAAAGAAAAATGAGCAACAAAGAATTGATGCTTTTGAACTGTGGTGTTGGAGAAGATTCTTGAGAGTCCCTTGGACTGCAAGGAGATCCAACCAGTCCATCCTAAAGGAAATCAGTCCTGAATATTCATTGGAAAGACTGATGCTGAAGTTGAAACTCCAATACTTTGGCCACCTCATGTGAAGAAGTGACTTACTGGAAAAGACTCTGATGCTGGGAAAGATTGAAGGCAGGAGGAGAAGGGGATGATGGGGGATGAGATGTCTGGATGGCATCACCAAATCGATGGACATGAATTTGAGTAAACACCAGGAGCTGGTGATAAACAGGGAAGCCTGGAGTGCTGCAGTCCATGGGGTCCCAAGGAGTCAGACACAACTGAGTGACTGAACTGAGCAATGTTAGATAACTTAAGCAATGGTCATGATCTTAACTATTCAGTGCAGTTCAGTTGCTCAGTCATGTCTGACTCTTAATTATTAATGAATTTCAAAATTTTATCTATTTATATTTTATTTATTTATATTTATTTTATTTTATTTTTATTCTATTTATATTTTTAGTTTTTTTTTTTTAAGTTTCACTATATGTTATAATAGGCTGTGTGTGCATGCTAAATTGCTTCAGTTGTGTCCAACTTTGTGACCCTATGCACTTTGCGACCCCTCACTCAGTTCCTCTGTCCATGGGATTCTCCAGGCAAGATTACCAGAGTGGGTTTCCATTTCCTCATCCTGGGGTTCTTCTTGACCAATGGATTGAACCTGTGTCTCATGAGTTCCCTGCATTAGCAGCAGGATTCTTTACTAGGGTCTTTACTAGGGTCACCTAAGAAGTCCCATAATAGCTTACTGAGTGTTTAAGGATAGGGAATCTCCATGTCTAACCTACAGAATTGCCTGCAAAGCAATCAAATCAAATTGGAATATCAAGTTATTTGATATTTCATAACATAGGAAAAGGTCAGTTTTCATTCCAATCCCAAAGAAAGGCAATGCCAAAGAATGCTCAAACTACCACACCATTGCACTCATCTCACACTGCAGCTACAGCTCAGGAGGAAAGCAGACGTGCATGCAACCACAGGAAATGAGGCCTGACTCCCCTTGAGAGACTCCAGAGAAACTCCAAGTTCCATGCCAGCACTGGAGAGGAAACTTAAAAGTAAGCTTAAAATTAGTAAAGTAAAGCTTAAAATTCTCCAAGCCAGGCTTCAGCAATACATGAACCGTGAACTTCCAGATGTTCAAGCTGGTTTTAGAAAAGGCAGAGGAACCAGAGATCAAATTGCCAACATCTGCTGGATCATCAAAAAAGCAAGAGAGTTCCAGAAAAACATCTACTTCTGCTTTCTTGACTATGCCAAAGCCTTTGACTGTGTAGATCACAATAAACTGTGGAAAATTCTGAAAGAGATGAGAATACCAGACCACCTGACCTGCCTCTTGAGAAACCTGTATGCAGGTCAGGAAGCAACAGTTGGAACTGGACATGGAACAACAGACTGGTTCTAAATAGGAAAAGGGTATGTCAAGGCTGTATATTGTCACCCTGCTTATTTAACTTATATGCAGAGTACATCATGAGAAATGCTGGGCTGGAAGAAGCACAAGCTGGAATCTAGATTGCCAGGAGAAATATCAAAAACCTCAGATATGCAGATGACACCACCCTTATGGCAGAAAGTGAAGAGGAACTAAAAAGCCTCTTGATGAAAGTGAAAGAGAAGAGTGACAAAGCTGGCTTAAAACTCAATATTCAAACAACAAAGATCATGGCATCTGGTCCCATCACTTCATGGGAAATAGATGGGGAAACAATGGAAACAGTGTCAGACTTTATTTTTTTGGGCTCCAAAATCACTGCAGATGGTGACTGCAGCCATGAAATTAAAAGATGATTCCTCCTTGGAAGGAAAGTTTTGACCAACCTAGATAGCATATTATGGAGAAGGTGATGGCACCCCACTCCAGTTGTCTTGCCTGGCAAATCCTATGGACAGAGGAGCCTGGTGGGCTGCAGTCCATAGGGTCGCGAAGAGTCTGACACGACTGAGCGACTTCCCTTTCACTTTTCCCTTTCACGCATTGGAGAAGGAAATGGCAACCCACTCCAGTGTTCTTGCCTGGANCAAGCTGGTTTTAGAAAAGGCAGAGGAACCAGAGATCAAATTGCCAACATCTGCTGGATCATCAAAAAAGCAAGAGAGTTCCAGAAAAACATCTACTTCTGCTTTCTTGACTATGCCAAAGCCTTTGACTGTGTAGATCACAATAAACTGTGGAAAATTCTGAAAGAGATGAGAATACCAGACCACCTGACCTGCCTCTTGAGAAACCTGTATGCAGGTCAGGAAGCAACAGTTGGAACTGGACATGGAACAACAGACTGGTTCTAAATAGGAAAAGGGTATGTCAAGGCTGTATATTGTCACCCTGCTTATTTAACTTATATGCAGAGTACATCATGAGAAATGCTGGGCTGGAAGAAGCACAAGCTGGAATCTAGATTGCCAGGAGAAATATCAAAAACCTCAGATATGCAGATGACACCACCCTTATGGCAGAAAGTGAAGAGGAACTAAAAAGCCTCTTGATGAAAGTGAAAGAGAAGAGTGACAAAGCTGGCTTAAAACTCAATATTCAAACAACAAAGATCATGGCATCTGGTCCCATCACTTCATGGGAAATAGATGGGGAAACAATGGAAACAGTGTCAGACTTTATTTTTTTGGGCTCCAAAATCACTGCAGATGGTGACTGCAGCCATGAAATTAAAAGATGCTTCCTCCTTGGAAGGAAAGTTTTGACCAACCTAGATAGCATATTATGGAGAAGGTGATGGCACCCCACTCCAGTTGTCTTGCCTGGCAAATCCTATGGACAGAGGAGCCTGGTGGGCTGCAGTCCATAGGGTCGCGAAGAGTCTGACACGACTGAGCGACTTCCCTTTCACTTTTCCCTTTCACGCATTGGAGAAGGAAATGGCAACCCACTCCAGTGTTCTTGCCTGGAGAATCCCAGGGACGGCGGAGCCTGGTGGACTGCCGTCTATGGGGTCACACAGAGTCGGACACGACTGAAGTGACTTAACAGATAGCATATTAAAAAGCAGAGACATTACTTTGCCAACAAGGTCCATCTAGTCAAGGCAATCGTTTTTCCAGTGGTCATGTATGGATGTGACAGTTGGATTGTGAAGAAAGCTGAGTGCCGAAGAATTGATGCTTTTGAACTGTGGTGTTGGAGAAGACCCTTGAGAGTCCCTTGGACTGCAAGGAGATCCAACCAGTCCATTCTAAAGGAGATCAGCCCTGGGTGTTCATTGGAAAGACTGATGCTAAAGCTAAAACTCCAATACTGTGGCCACCTCATGGGAAGAGTTGACTCATTGGAAAAGACTCTGATGCTGGGAGGGATTGAGGGCAGGAGGAGAAGGGGACAACTGAGGATGAGACGGCTTCATGGCATCACCGACTCAATTGACAAGAGTTTGAGTGAACTCCGGGAGGTGGTGATGGACAGGGAGGCCTGGCGTTCTGCAATTCATGGCATTGCTAGATCTGACATGACTGAGTGACTGAACTGAACTGAACTGAACACAGCTTGAGAGACGTAGTGTTTAGGATACCTATATAACTATATTTAATTTAAAAAAGCCTGAAAATTAATCATCTAAATGTGGAATTTATAGTATTAGGAAACAGAGAAAGTAGAAGAGAATAGTAGGAAGGAAATTATGATAAGAGAATAAGATAATTAACTGGATGCCCACGGAACAGCAGAATTAAGATTTTTTAAAGTTTTCCTTTTCTGTAAAATCACTTACCAAATTACCAAGATTACCAAAGCATTGATTTTATAGGGAAAAGTGTTTACTAAATATAAAACAAATTTATGGATATATTGTTGTAATACTCGAATATTTTCTGAGCTGAATCTAGAAATATAAATAATTAAAATAATTCTATAATCTAGAAATACATTACTACAACTAACTATATGTAGGTAAAGAATTATAAGAGATTGATGAGTAGAGAATAATGATAAGTGGTTGGGTACATTTATACTTTGGAAATACAGTATGGGACAATCTACTAGTGAAAGAGATTTTGATACATAATCACAGAATTAGAGGAAGAACAAGAAACGTTCAGTTCAGTTCATTCGCTCAGTTGTGTCTGATCTTTGCAACCCCATGAATTGCAGCATGCCAGCCCTCCCTGTCCATGACCAACTCCCGGAGTTCACTCAGACTCACGTCCATCAAGTCAGTGATGCCATCCAGCCATCTCATCCTCTGTCGTCCCCTTTTCCTCCTGCTCCCAATCCCTCCCAGCATCAGAGTCTTTTCCAATGAGTCAACACTTCTCATGAGGTGGCCGAAGTACTGGAGTTTCAGCTTTAGCATCATTCCTTCCAAAGAAATCCCAGGGCTGATCTCCTTCAGAATGGACTGGTTGAATCTCCTTGCAGTCCAAGGGACCCTCAAGAGTCTTCTCCAACACCACACTTCAAAAGCATCAAGAAAGATACAGCATTACAAAAGAAAAGCTGGCCAAAATTTCAACCACTGAATTTTCAAAATGGGCAAATAGTGGCATGAGCAAGAAAGAATGAAGATATAGTTTCAAGAATTTTTTTAAGTTAAAATTTAATAAGCATTTCTTAGGGAAAATGCAAATTATATGATTTTCCACATGGTGCTCTTAAAAATCCATTCTATTAGTTATCCATGTGTAGTTTTCCATAAGCAACATCAATATTACCTCAAATGTGTATTTATTTTATTGTCTGAAAAATGAGGGGAGAAATATATATTTTGTTTTTTATTGGAATAACAGAAAGCTCAGGCCAAAATAATTAATCTTAATTACTAATTTGTACATTAATGTTCATTTTGTATAATGAACACTACATAAAGGTATTAAAATAATTATTTGCCTTGATCTTTAATAATGTATTTCATTACTGTTTGTATCCTAGTCTCTTAGAAGGGATGAAAAATTTACCCTGAAGAGAAATATTTAGGTCATAATTCAATACCTTCTTTCCTAAAACCACACATCCTGCTTATTACATTCACATATTATTTTCAGTCAATGCTTGCAATGATTCATCATGGAATCCCATAACCATAGAAATGTATTTCTATGTTGCACAGCAATAATGAAATTCTAAAACTGTTTTTTTTTCTTTCTTTTCTCCTTGGGTAGAAATATTCTATTTGTAAAACCACAATTGTCAATATTCATATTCAACTTGAGTCAATATATTGCTAAACCTTAAAAGGGAAAAAAATTACAGTATAAACTTGAAGGAGTATAATTTCTTAAAACTACACACATTAATCTCTTTTTCTAAGAATCTGAAATTCCATTATTGAAAGTTTCTTGTGATTTGCTTGCTAATTAGTGTTGCTAAATTCTCCACATGACCACACTAATGCCTTTGTACTTACTCTTAAAAATATATTATGCTCACACTACTAATCTAAGCATCTGAGTATATTATGCTCATGAAACAGAAATACATGACAGGGGTACTCTGCACATTCTCTAAATTAATCTCAAGACTTCATGGAGTTTATTGTTTTCCTAATCTATAAAGGGCTTCCCTGGTGGCTCAGATGGTAAAAAAAAAAAAAAAAAAAAAAAACTGCCTGCAATACAGGAGACTCAGGTTTGATCCCTCAGTTGGGAAGATCCCCTAGAGAAGGGAATGGTTACCCACTCCAGTATTCTTGCCTGGAGAATTCCATGGATGGGGTATTCTGTATGTTATCTAACTTAATCTCAAGACATGAAGTTTATTGTTATCCTAGTTCTATAAATGAATAAACTGAGTGTTAGAGTGTATTAGATTGTCAAATAGGCATCTAGTTAAGTAGTCAAAATGCAATTTGAAATCAGGTCTTGAACTCAGAATTCATTTCCTCCTTGTGTATCTTGCTGAACCACGATTAACTGTCTATATTTGTTGTACAAAGGTGTGTTTTTGATAAAACAGTAAGCTCACAGTTTTTAAATAATGTTTTATCAATGAAATCAGTAAGCAAGGAAGATAAGTCTCAATTTGAGTAACAGTCTAGTTTGTATACTGAAAGAGGAACTCCTTAGGTCAGTAGGTGCCCAATATGCTACTGGAGATCAGTGGAGAAATAACTCTAGAAAGAATGAAGGGATGGAGCCAAAGCAAAAACAATACCCAGTTGTGGATGTGACTGGTGATAGAAGCAAGGTCCGATGCTGTAAGAGCAATATTGCATAGTAACCTGGAATGTCAGGTCCATGAATCAAGGCAAATAGGAAGTGGTCAAACAAGAGATGGCAAGAGTGAACGTCAAGATTCTAGGAATCAGCAAACTAAAATGGACTGGAATGGGTGAATTTAACTCAGATGACCATTATATCTACTACTGTGGGCAGGAATCCCTCAGAAGAAATGGAGTAGCCATCATGGTCAACAAAAGAGTCTGAAATGCAGTACTTGGAGGCAATCTCAAAAACGACAGAATGATCTCTGTTTGTCTCCAAGGCAAACCATTCAATATCATAGTAATCCAAGTCTATGCCCCAACCAGTAATACTGAAGAAGCTGAAGTTGAACGGTTTTATGAAGACCTACAAGACCTTTTAGAACTAACACCCAAAAAGGATGTCCTTTTCATGATAGGGGACTGGAATGCTAAAGTAGGAAGTCAAGAAACACCTGGAGTTACAGGCAAATTTGGCCTTGGAATAAGGAATGAAGCAGGGCAAACACTAATAGACTTTTGCCAAGAAAATTGTACTGGTCATAGCAAACATCCTCTTCCAACAACACAAGAGAGACTCTACACATAGACATCACCAGATGGTCAACACCGAAACCAGATTGATTATATTCTTTGCACCCAAAGATGGAGAAGCTTTACACAGTCAACAAAAACAAGACCAGGAGCTGACTGTGGCTCAGATCATGAACTCCTTATTACCAAATTCAGACTCAAATGGAAGAAAGCAGGGAAAACCGCTAGACCATTCAGGTATGACCTAAATCAAATCCTTTATGATTATACAGTGGAAGTGAGAAATAGATTTAAGGGCCTAGATATGATAGATAGAGTGCCTGATGAACTATAGAATGAGGTTCGTGACATTGTACGGGAGACAGGGATCAAGACCATCCCCATGGAAAAGAAATGCAAAAAAGCAAAATGACTGTATGGGGAGGCCTTACAAATAGCTGTGAAAAGAAGAGAGGCAAAAAGCAAAGGAGAAAAGGAAAGATATAAGCATCTGAATGCAGAGTTCCAAAGAATAGCAAGAAGAGATAAGAAAGCCTTCTTCAGCGATCAATGCAAAGAAATAGAAGAAAAAAACAGAATGGGAAAGACTAGAGATCTCTTCAAGAAGATTAGAGATACCAAGGGAACATTTCATGCAAGGATGGTCATGAGAAACGCTGGACTGGAAGAAACACAAGTTGGAATCAAGACTGCCGGGAGAAATATCAATAACCTCAGATATGCAGATGACACCACCCTTATGGCAGAAAGTGAAGAGGACCTAAAAAGCCTCTTGATGAAAGTGAAAATGGAGAGTGAAAAAGTTGGCTTAAAGCTCAACATTCAGAAAACGAAGATCATGGCATCTGGTCCCATCACTTCATGGGAAATGAATGGGGAAACAGTGGAAACAGTGTCAGACTTCAGTTTTTTGGCCTCTAAAATCACTGCAGATGGTGACTGCAGCCATGAAATTAAAAGATGCTTACTCCTTGGAAGAAAAGTTTTCACCAACCCAGATAGCATATTCAAAAGCAGAGATATTACTTTGCTGACTAAGGTCCATCTAGTCAAGGCTATGGTTTTACCAGTAGTCATGTGAGAGTTGGACTGTGAAGAAGGCTGTTTGCTGAAGAATTGATGCTTTTGAATTGTGGTGTTGGAGAAGACTCTTGAGAGTCCCTTGGACTGCAAGGAGATCCAACCAGTCCATTCTGAAGGAGATCAGCCCTGGGATTTCCTTGGAAGGAATGATGCTAAAGCTGAAGCTCCAGTACTTTGGCCACCTCATGAGACAAGTTGACTCATTGGAAAAGACTTTGATGCTGGGAGGGATTGGGGGTAGGAGGAGAAGGGGACGACAGAGGATGAGATGGCTGGATGTCATCACTGACTCGATGGTCGTGAGTCTGAGTGAACTCCGGGAGTTGGTGATGGACAGGGAGGTGTGGCGTGCTGTGATTCATGGGGACGCCGATTCAGACATGACTGAGTGACTGAACTCAACTGAACTATTTTGCAAAGTTCTTTCACAATCATCGTTTTCCATTAACTCTGCAACTTTGTTTTCTAGCCCATTTTACAAATGAGATTGCTTGGATTGAGATTTCAAATGAATCACTTCAAGTTTCACATCTCTTAATTTCTATGTAATTTAGACTTGGAGACACAGTGTCTCCCTGCCCCCCCCCCCAAAAAAAAAATCTTAGTAAAAGAAGACAAAAAAAAAAGAAAGCCTCCTTTTTAACTCAATCTCTGAAACCCTCTACCCCCCAAAATTCTGAAATGACCAGAGGAATATAAATGTATATGGAAATTAACAAAAGGTTAAAAAAAAAAAACTGCATTCATTTAAGAAACTAAAAGTGTAACAAATTTTAGGAACATCTACATTTAATGGGATCAAAAGAAAGGATACCAATGCAAGACAATTCTTATATATTTGTTTGTCAGACTAGTCTAGTGACTTGCTATGGGGAGGGTTTAGCAGCAAAGAAAATGCACTAATTACCTTCTCATTTGTGGACAGTAAAACCATAAGTAAGTTTCATTTGTAAGACATATAAAGACTAATATTGAATTAGCTTTGCCACTACAAATGGGAGCATTGACACTGATATTTTCAAACTTAAATGTTTACTAGTGATTTTCTTTAACATATGATATTTTAGGACAAGATTCAACAATGAAGACCTCCATTAATTTTCAGAAAAATTTTATTAATGTGTGCTTTAGTGTTACCTTTCACTTACAATAGATCCCTCTGTCCTTTTATAGACAGGGGTAGGGTAAACAGAGTGACTTGAGTCTATGACAATTGAGACATTTCAGAGGAAATGGAAGGAAAGGAAAGATAATGAACTACTTACCTTCTTTCTCCTCTTTCCCCACCCCCACCATATCCCAACCTGTCTATCCTCAAGTATTTGTCCTTAGTGCATAACTGAATGGAATCTACCTAGAAAGTTCCAGTGACTAACCATGATCACTATTCTATAGTAGACCATTTTTAATATGTAATTAAGCATCCTCAAACTGTAGCTGAGAGTCAGGAATTAATCCACAACTATGAAAGTGAAAGAGGAGAGTGATGTCTGTGCTGTGAAACATCTTTATTCAAATCCAGATATAGGGGTTTAAACACTTGAATGTCATAAAAGTTTCATATACTTATTTATATTTTGAATGGCCTCTGTCCTTTCCATATCAGAGAAGCAGGCAAGTTGTATTATCTTTGCCCTGATATATCTACAATAGGGAACATATTGCCTTTATAACTTCTAGGGTATAATCTGCTTAATCAAGAACCTATTATACAGAGTGAAGTAAGCCAGAAAGAAAAACACCAATACAGTATACTGACACACATATATGGAATTTAGAAAGATGGCAGTGATGACCCTGTACGTGAGACAGCAAAAGAGACACAAATGTATGGAAAGGACTTTTGGACTCTGTGGGAGAGGAAGAGGGTGGGATGATTTGGGAGAATGGCATTGAAACATGTAAACTAACATGTAGGAGCGAAGCACAAGCCTATGTTCGATGCAGGATACAGGATGCTTGGAGCTGGTGCACAGGGATGAGCCAGAGAGATGATGTTGGGAGGGAGGTGGGAGGGGGATTCGGGATTGGGAGCTAATATACACCCATGGTGGATTCATGTCAATGTATGGCAAAACCAATACGGTATTGTAAAGTAAAATAAAGTAAAAATAAGATTAAAAAAAAAAAAGAAACTTTAAGTAAGCATTAAAGGAGTAACATAACATTATTGTTAAAAGAGATATAGGGAAACATGCATACATACTTATATCATTTTTGTATTCTTATTAAGAATCAAGACATTTATCTTTAGTGGACTTCAGTACAATGTGTGTTCTTTCCTGAAACTAAGGTATCTAGGGTAGAAACACACATTTCTGGAGGGTGATGACTGTATTTCATAACCACACTGGCTATATTTCTCAAATTAGGTAGAAATGTATCATTTGTGAACTCAAATGTTCTTAAATCCTTTCAAGGCAAGGCAGTGAGATCCATTACTTTTTATTATGACTAGTCATTTTTCAATGCATTTGAACATTATCTCACCCACTTGCAGCTCCATTCTATCTCTAAGATTGATTTTGGCTGACATCTCAGCAGTCAAAACATCTTGCAAATGACTTCTTAGCCTGAAGAGGCCAACCGGAATGTTGTTCACTTTACTTCCTGTCTAGCTTGTCTCCCATCAAGCCGTTGAAGCATTTACAAGAACACTTTTTATTAAATTTGTTCTAATGTGCTCAATTAGATGAAATCTTAAATATTGCACTGGATGTGAATTGGGAAAATGCTCAATCACCTCTGTACTTGGTAACTGTATTCTCAAAGGTACATGAAGCCATATTACATCATTGAATTCAAGCAGTAAAGTAAATAGAGCAAAGAAAAAAAAAAAAAGGCGTTCTAGTTTGGTTAAGTTTATACATTATTCTCTTTTGTAGACACATTAGAATGTATTAAATAAGTGGATTATAAAGTGATAGCTCTTGATAAAAAGTCACACTTTATTTTCAATGTATTAATTACATATGAGGGTAGAAAAATAGGCTCTCCCGTCTAATACAAAAAAAGAAGGGCTTCCCTGACGGTTCAGTGGTAAAGAATCTACCTGCCAAAGAAGAAGACAAGGGTCTTATCCCTGGGTCTGGAAGATCCCCTGGAGAAAGATTTTACTCGGGAATCCCATGAACAGAGGAGCCTGGCGGGTTAGAGTTAATGGGGTTGCAGAAGAGTTGGACATAACCTACCAAATAAGAAACAACAACAAATGGGGGAAAAGAACCAAGAGTCAACTTAGTGACTTGAATGAAATAATTCTTCATTCTCCTTATTTTATAAGTGGGAAATAAATCATCCATAATTATTTTGTCACACAGAGAATATATTTTGTATCAATGCTTTATTCCTTGGAAAACAGAGCATATGTTTCAAATAACATATTATACAGATTATATTAGTCTATATAATGTACTAAATATCAAATATCTTCGCTTTTCTTAATATTCAGTTCAGTTCAGTTCAGTTGCTCAGTCGTGTCCAACTCTTTGTGACCCCATGAATAGCAGAACGCCAGGCCTCCCTGTCCATCACCAACTTCTGGAGTTCACTCAAACTCATGTCCATTGAGTCAGTGACGCCATCCAGCCATCTCATTCTCTGTCATCCCCATCTCCTCCTGCCCCCAATCCCTCCCAGCATCAGAGTCTTTTCTAATGAGTCAACATTTTGCATCAGGTGGCCAAAGTACTGAAGTTTCAGCTTTAGCATCAGTCCTTCCAAAGAACACTCAGGACTGATCTCCTTTAGAATGGACTGGTTGGATCTCCTTGCAGTCCAAGGGACTCTCAAGAGTCTTCTCTAACACCACAGTTTAAAAGCATCAATTCTTTGGCACTCAGCTTTCTTCACAGTCCAACTCTCACATCCATACATGACCACTGGAAAAACCATAGCCTTGACTAGACGGACCTTTGTTGGCAAAGTAATGTCTCTGCTTTTTAACTGTCCCTTAGAGGCTATTTAATACAAGTAGTGAAATAGCTGAAATTTCTGAAAGAACAACAACAACAACAAAAAAAAAACCTAAACTGGGAAATTAAATATATATATATATTGGAGAGGGACAAATTGCCCATGATTTATTTATTTTTGTAGACTAATTTTTGTTACTTTTTATCTCATTGTGTATATGTGGTGGTATGTGCGTGCTCACTCCTCAGTTGTGGCCAACTTAGTCATGTCTAACCTAGTCCTGTCTGACTCTGTGACTCTATGGACTGTAGCTCACCAGGCTCCTCTGTCGATGGGATTTCCCAGGCAAGAATATTGCATATTTTTTTTAATTATGTGTGGATTTTGATTATATATTTTTGAAGAAGAATATTAGAGCTCCATGAGATTCTTTGGAAGTTTGTGACTCTAACATAAAGGACTATGTTTCTCAATATTTTATGATTGACATTACATCTTGAATTAATTGGAATGCATTATACATACTTAAATGTCAGATAATTGTATTACTTATATTTGAAAACTATTTGCTGTTTTTCTTTTGTGCTTTTATTAATTTGGTTTAATCTTTATCCTAATTTTATGTAAGCTTCTTTTGAAGCAGTTTGTAAAAGACAAAACTGATATGATGAATCCCCAGTAATGACAAATTTTTAGGGTTTAAACAAGAGAAATAAAAAATGTCTTATTACATTATTAAAATGGTTTTAAGTTCAGCTCTCAAGTTCCTACTATGCTAAAGTAAAAGAGTATGATGAATTACAAAAGTCCAGATAAAATAATACTAACTTAGTTTAAGGAATTATATTCTATGATTGTTTTCCCTGAGCATAAAATAGTTAAATTACAAGGGTTCTCATCTCCAGCTTTTCCTTGTTCTGTGTAACTTGCTCCATTTCAATTTACATTGTAAGAAAGGATACAGGTTAAGAAGAGCAAAACAAACAGAAGAGACAGTTCTGCACATGGAAGTTTGACAGACTGTAAAACTAGGGAAAGGAATGCTATTAATAGCAGCTGAGAGGAGTTTGAGGCAAGAGATGTATAAGGAGAACAGCTACAGCTACAGTTACAATGAGAAAATTACAGAACAATGAGAAACACACCTTTAAGATTTTTCCTCTGTACTTTGCAATGCATTTGTCCCTTTTGGAAGAAAACTAGTTTCCTGAGCTAGCCTTTGGGCTTTTGGAGCTGTACTTTGGGGTGAAGGGTGTTGAATTAATTAACCTAGGAGAACGTTTGATGGAGATGACTCTAACACCAGGGCAGCCTATACAAGAAGATAAAAATCTTCTGTAAAGTAATTATCCTTCAATAAAAAATAACAATAAAAATATTTATTACTTTAAAACTATTTATTAAGTTATTTTTTATTGAAGGATAATTGCTTAACAGAAGATTTTTATCTTCTTATATATATAAATTTAAATTTAAAAAATAACAATAAAAATAAAAATCTAAGCATGTAAATGGCTTAAGGGATCAAAACCTAAGGTCAACAAATAGCAGACAGAGAGTAGGTTTTAAGCTATAGTGAATCAATGATTTCCTTTGCTTCAGTATTTCTCGGTAGAAGTGTCTTCCAAAGCTCCTATACATGGAACCCTCCTAACTACATCTGGTTTGGTACTAGTCTCTTGCAACAGATTTTTTCCTTAAAGTTTTAAAATCAACATGGCTCAGTTTATCTTTAACAAGTGATTGGCTACATCAATTTGCCTTAAACAAAAATCTGAATTTACAGAAAGAGAACACTTGGGTTAAATGAAAACTGGTAATAATCTAAAACGTTATGTTCGCCTGTCCAGTTTTTTCTCCCCCCCCCACCCCCACTCACTCCTTGATCCTACATTGAAGGGAAAAATCAATGTTTCTCTATTTAAATATAATGCCCTTGGGAAATTTTAAGAAAATGGGCAATGAATGGGCAGCAGAAGATGTCAGAGGCCAGCGAATGATATGTCAGATGATAAACTCTGGAAATGCCATAGACCTTGTTTATTTCACACCTGTAATGTGTTCAGTTCAGTTTAGTCGCTCAGTCATGCCCAACTTTTTGTGACTCTTGTGGGCTGCAGCATGCCAGGCCTCCCTGTCCATCAATAACTCCTGGAATTTACTCAAATTCATGTCCATTGAGTCGGTGATGCCATCCAACCATTTCATCCTCTCTTGCCCCCTTCTCATCCCACCTTCAATCTTTCCCAGCATCAGAATCTTTTCAAATGAGCCAGCTCTTCGCATTAGGTGGCCAAAGTATTGAAGTTTCAGCTTCAACATCAGTCCTCCCAATGAACATTAAGCACTGTTTTCCTTTAGGATGGACTGGTTGGATATCCTTGCTGTCCAGGGACTCTCAAGAGTCTTCTCCAACACAACAGTTCAAAACCATCAATTCTTTGGCACTCAGCTTTCTTTATAGTCCAACTCTCAGATCCTTAAATGACTAATGGAAAAACCATAGCTTTGACTAGATGGACCTTTCTTGGCAAAGTAACGTCTCTGCTTTTTAATATGTTGTCTAGGTTGGTCATAACTTTTCTTCCAAGGAGTAAGCGTCTTTTAATTTCATGGCTGCAATCACCATCTGCAGTGATTTTGGAGCCCCAAAAATAAAGTCTGACACTGTTTCCAGTGTTTCCCCGTCTATTTGCTGTGAAGTGATGGGACCAGATGTCGTGATCTTAGCTTTCTGAATGTTGAGTTTTAAGCCAATGTTTTCTTTCTCCTCTTTAACTTTCATCAAGAGGCCCTTTAGTTCTTTGCTTTCTGCCATAAGTGTGGTGTCATCTGCATATCTGAGTTTACTGATATTTCTCCCAGCAATCTTGATTCCAGCTTGTGCTTGTGTAATTCTGGCTTGTGTAATGTATATATATATGTATATGTTCAGATGTTCACTTAACTCTGTGTATGTGCTACCATGTGTTCAAAGTAGATGGTTTGAATTTTTAAGCCATATCTTTGTTAAACAAAATAATAACCAAATTAGTGTTTTATACAATTTCTTATATTAACTTTCAGAATTTTTCTCTAATTATCTAGTTTGTAATCAGTCTCAGTTCAGCTCAGTTCAGTCGCTCAGTCATGTCCGACTCTTTGCATCCCCATGAATCGCAGCACGCCAGGCCTCCCTGTTCATCACCATCTCCCGGAGCCCACTCAGACTCACGTCCATCGAGTCCGTGATGCCATCCAGCCATCTCATCCTCTGTTGTCCCCTTCTCCTCCTGCCCCCAATCCCTCCCAGCATCAGAGTCTTTTCCAATGAGTCAACTCTTCTCATGAAGTGGCCAAAGTACTGGAGCTTCAGCTTTAGCATCATTCCTTCTAGCTGCATGTTTTACCCTTAAGATGTAACACATGCAACTTCTCAAGTAATTATAAAACANAATCCCTCCCAGCATCAGAGTCTTTTCCAATGAGTCAACTCTTCTCATGAAGTGGCCAAAGTACTGGAGCTTCAGCTTTAGCATCATTCCTTCTAGCTGCATGTTTTACCCTTAAGATGTAACACATGCAACTTCTCAAGTAATTATAAAACAATCAGTATAATAAGACATATTGTGTATTATTATTCCATAGTCTAATGCCAGCCTAAGCTGTTTCTTTGGTTTATTATATCTTAGCTTGATATAAGAACAGCTAATTGTACTTCTTCTTTATTGAGTGTGCAATTGCTTAATTTCCTTTCATTCATAGTTCATCCACGTATGTTTTGGATAAACTGAAAATATTAACATCAAGAGGAACATACATATTAATAATGGCAGCAAGTCCACTGAAATTAACACTGTGAATTGTTAGTAATTTATTTTATTGGCAAAATAGAAATTTAAATATTTTCCCTCTCAGATCACTTTTTTCTATATCAACAACATATGCTCTACAATCATTTCCTAAAATTTCTGTCAGTAAATATGATTAATATTATATATGTATATTGAAAAAGCAGCATTTATAAAATAATTCCTTCTAAATTAGAACATTTTTTTCTTTTTTTCAATTTATAAACATGTAAAGGAATAGAAACACATGAAATGATAAAATATGTTATAATGTCCTGCCATATTTAGTTGACTCACTATCCCCTGAAAGAGTTTTCCAATTTTATCCTTGTATAAAATTGAATTGAAAATGAAATTAGGATGATCACATAATTTCTATATTTCAGAGCACAAAAATCAACCCTTTTTTTCACTTAATATCTACAGTAATTGCAGTTTGGAGTAAAATCATTAGCATTTGATAAATATTGATAAACACAAAGAATTAGGTTGTACAATAAGACTCATAACAGTCAGATAGAAAATTAGGATCATGTGCTATAAATACAGCTAAAGACAAGTATTTTACAGTCACATACAAAACAGAAAGTAATTTAGGCCCACCAACACATCTCCCTATAGCTTCCTTTGCATCTTAAGATGATCTCTGGCTCAGATTAAAATATGAGATATGTCACTCAGACATAAGCTGTTATTGCTTATGAAGAATATTATTTTAATCATGGAACTCTCCATTTTCATATGAAGTTATAGAACTTACTTGATATTTTGCAGCAAAACATAAGCCACAAAACTATAGATTCACATGTACTAATCCTACTAAACAATCCAGACAAACTAGGTACATACTGTAATGGCAATTCATAAAGGAGAGTTTGCTAGGGATCTGTCATTAGCATATCTATAGGCCATTTACAGTATCTTTTTTCCTTTATTTCCTAGAAAATTTCTCCCAAAGAAGAGGATAGATGAAGGGTTTTCTGCTAACCTTTTCCTTTACAAAGACCTATTAACTTGTCCAGCACTTACTGTATCATAATTCTAGATTAATTCTCAAAATATCCTGATAAAATCTGTCATTGCTTTAATTATCTTAAATACTTTCTTAAATTAGCAAACTGAGGCTCAGGAATATTTAGAGATTCATTCAAGGACAGAATCAGGATTGACATACCAAACTCAGATACACATGATTTGTTAAACTTTCAAACATTTAAAAACATCTTAGACAAAATTAAGCTCAGGAAAAATGTGTATTCTAGAGGACAGAATAATGTTTAGGTCTTGGCTTTCTGAACATCTGACATATCTTCTCTAGGTGGGTCCAACAAGAAGAAAGAAAAAAAGACATAGATATGGGAAATGAGAAAAATGGAGAAACCAAGGAATGTGCAGAAATTCCTATTTTAACAATTTAGTAATAGCATACATTGTAGAATTAGAACAATATTGCATAGGGACCTGGAATTTAGGGTCCATGAATCATGGGAAATTGCATGTGGTCAAGCAGGAGATGATAAGAATGAACATCGACATCACAGGAATCAATGAACTAAAATGGATGGGAATAAGCAAATTTAATTCAGATGACTATTATATCTACTACACGGACAAAGATCCCTTAGAAGAAATTGAGTGGCCCTCACTGTCAACAAGAGAGTCCAAAATGCAGTAGTTGGGTGCAACCTAAAAAACAACAGAATGATCTCACTTCATTTCCAAAGCAAACATTCAACACCATAGTAATCTAAGCCTACGTGCCAACCATTGATGCCAGAGAAGCTGAAATTGACCCATTCTACAAAGATCTACTACACTGTCTAGACCTAGCACCAAAAAAAGATGTCATTTTCATCAAAGAGGATTGGAATGTAAAAGTAGGAAATCAAGAGATATCCGGAATAACAGGCAAGTTTGATCTTGGAGTACAAAATGAAGCAAAAACTAACAGTTTTGTTAAGAGAACATTCTGGACAGAGAAGCAGCTTTTTCCACAGAGCACAAGAGATGACTCTCCACGTGGGCATCACCACATGGTCAATACTGAAATCAGATTGATTATGTTCTTTAAAGCTGAAGATGGAAAAGCTGTATACAGTCAGCAAAAACAAGACTGGGAGCTGACAGTGGCCTGGATCATGAGCTCCTTCTTGAAAATTTCAAGGTTAAATTGAAGGAAGTAGGGAAAATCATTAGGCCATTCAGGTATGACTTAAATCCCTTATGATGATACACTGGTGGTGACAAATAGATCCAAGGGATTAGATTTGGTAGACAGTGTTTGAAAAACTATGGACAGAATTCATAACATTGTACAGGAGGCAGTGACCAAAACCATCCCAAAGAAAAATAAACACAAGAAGGCAAATTGGTTGTCTGAGGAGGCTTTACAAATAGCTGAGGAAAGAAGAGAAGTGAAAGACAAGGTAGAAAGGGAAAGATATACCCAACTGAATGCAGAGTTCCAGAGAATAGCAAGGAGAGAGAAGGACTTCTTAAATGAACAATGCAAAGAAAGAGAGGAAAACAATAGAATAGTAAAAACTAGAGAAATCTTGAAGAAAATTGGAGAGATAAGGGAACATTTCATGTAGGGATGGACACCATAAGGGACAGGAATGATAAGAACCTACCAGAAGCAGAGGAGATCAAGAAGAGATGCCAAGAATATACAGAAAAAATATACAAAAAAGTCTTAATGACCTATGTAACCAAGATGGTTTTTTCATTCACCTAGATATGAACATTCTTGAGTATGAAGTTAAGTGGGTCTTAAGAAGCATCAGTACTAACAAAGGCTAGTGCAGATGATGAAATTCTAGCTGAGCTATTTCAAATACTAAAAGACAATGCTGTTAAAGTGCTACACTCAATATGTCAGCAAATTTGGAAAACTTGGCAGTGGTCACATGACTGGAAAAGGTCAGTTTTCGTTCCCATCTCAAAGAAGGGCAATGGCAAAGAAAGATCAAACTACCATATGATTGCACTAACATTACATGTTATCAAGGTAATGCTCAAAATTCTTCAAGGTAGCCTTCAGCAGGACATGAATCAAAAACTTTCTGATATATAAACTGAGTTGAGAAAAGGCAAAGGAACCAGAGATCAAATTGCTAGCATTTGTTGGATCATGGAGAAAGCAAAGTGGTTCCAAGAAACACCTATTCTGCTTCTTTGACTACACTAAAGACTTGTCTGTGTGGATCACAACAAACTGTGGAAAATTCTTAAAGGGATTAGAGTACCAGAACACCTTACCTGTCTCCTGAGAAACCTGTTTGTGGGTCAAGAAGCAACAGTCAGAATGAGACATGGAACAACAGACTGGTTCCAAATTGGAGAATGATTACCTCAAGGCTGGATACTGTCACTCTGTTTATTTAACTTATATTTAGAGTGCATAATGTGAATCACAAGCTGAAATCAAGATTTCTGTTAGAAATATCAACATTCCAGAAATGCAGATGAAGCCACTCTAAAGGCAGAATGAGGAGGAACTAAAGAGCCTCTTGAGGAGAGTAAAAAAGCTGGCTGGAAACTCCACATTCAAAAGTCTAAGATCATGGCATCCAGTCCCATCACTTCATGGCAAATAGAAGGGGAAAAAGTGGAAGCAGTGACAGATTTTATATTGTTGGGCTCCAAAATCACTGAAGATGGCAACTGCAGCCATTAAATTAAAAGACACTCCTTGGAAGAGAAGATATGACAAACCTAGATAATGTATTAAAAAGAAGAGACATCACTTTGCCAACAAGGCCTATCTAATCAAAGCCATGAATTTTCCAGTAGTCATGTATGAATATGAGAATTTCACCATGAAGGAGGCTGAGTGCCTAAGAAATGATGCTTTCAAATTGCGATCCAGGAGAGGATTCTTGAGGGTCCCTTGGACTGCAAGGAGATCAAACCAGTAATCTTAAGGAAATCTACCCTGAATATTCATTGGATGGACTGACACTAAAACTGAAGCTCCAATGTTTTGGCCACCTGATGTGGAGAGTTCTGTTTATTTAACTTATATTTAGAGTGCATAATGTGAATCACAAGCTGAAATCAAGATTTCTGTTAGAAATATCAACATCGCAGAAATGCAGATGAAACCACTCTAAAGGCAGAATGAGGAGGAACTAAAGAGCCTCTTTTTTTTTTTTTTTTTAAAGAGCCTCTTGAGGAGAGTAAAAAAGCTGGCTGGAAACTCCACATTCAAAAGTCTAAAATCATGGTATCCAGTCCCATCACTTCATGGCAAATAGAAGGGGGAAAAGTGGAAGCAGTGACAGATTTTATATTCTTGGGCTCCAAAATCACTGAAGTTGGCAACTGCAGCCATTAAATTAAAAGACACTCTTTGGAAGGGAAGATATGACAAACCTAGATAATGTATTAAAAAGAAGAGACATCACTTTGCCAACAAGGTCTGTTGGCAAATAGAAGGGGGAAAAGTGGAAGCAGTGACAGATTTTATATTCTTGGGCTCCAAAATCACTGAAGTTGGCAACTGCAGCCATTAAATTAAAAGACACTCTTTGGAAGGGAAGATATGACAAACCTAGATAATGTATTAAAAAGAAGAGACATCACTTTGCCAACAAGGTCTGTCTAATCAAAGCCATGAATTTTCCAGTAGTCATGTATGAATATGAGAATTTCACCATGAAGGAGGCTGAGTGCCTAAGAAATGATGCTTTCAAATTGCAATCCTGGAGAAGATTCTTGAGAGTCCCTTGGACTGCAAGGAGATCAAACCAGTAATCTTAAGGAAATCTACCCTGAATATTCATTGGATGGACTGATACTAAAACTGAAGCTCCAATGTTTTGGCCACCTGATGTGGAGAGTCAACTCACTGGAAAAGATCCTAATGCTGGGGAAGACTGAGGGCAAGAGGAGAAGGGGTAGAAGGCAGAGGATGAGATGGTTAGATAGCATCACCAACTCAATGAACATGAATCTAGTTGGCTTAAAGCTCAACATTCAGAAAACGAAGATCATGGCATCTGGTCCCAACACTTCATGGGAAATAGATGGGGAATCAGTGGAAACAGTATCAGACTTTATTTTTTGGGGCTCCAAAATCACTGCAGATTGTGATTGCAGCCATGAAATTAAAAGATGATTACTCCTTGGAAGAAAAGTTATGACCAACCTAAATAGCATGTTGAAAAGCAGAGACATTACTTTGCCAACAACAGTCCATCTAGTCAAGACTATGGATGTGAGAGTTGGACTGTGAAGAAAGCTGAGCACCAAAGAATTGATGCTTTTGAACTGTGATGTTAGAGAAGACTCTTGAGAGTCCCTTGGACTGCAAGGA
>SJYT01017866.1:0-48586 GCA_006410635.1 Cephalophus harveyi | reverse complement strand
GCTAAAGCTGAAACTCCAGTACTTTGGCCACCTCATGTGAAGAGTTGACTCATTGGAAAAGACCCTGATGCTGGGAGGGATTGGGGGCAGGAGAAGGGGACGACAGAGGATGAGATGGCTGGATGGCATCACCGACTCGATGGACATGAGTTTGAGTAGACTCCAGAAGTTGGTGATGGAAAGGGAGGCCTGGCATGCTGTAATATATGGGGTCGCAGAGTCAGACATGACTGAGCGACTGAACTGAACTGTTCTGAAAATACGTTAATCTCATATTTCTATAGTAGATAGCTTCAAATTAATCCATTATGAAAGTTTTATATAACCAGTACTTAAATCTCAGTTTATTTATGAAATAAGATTAAAATCACTCTTATTGATTTAGATAGATAATAACAAGAGACCAATGGGAAATATTTTTCTTATATCTTCTGCAAATAAACTCACAGCACTTTCCCAAGGTCATGTGCATACATTATACCTAGCACCAATCATTCCCAAATACAGCAAATATTAAGCAACAGTCTTGGTGCCATATGGAATGTTTGCACTTTGTGGGTCCAGAAGAGCATAAGGAGATTTGCTTCATATTTTTTCCCTGAACTCCTTTAAAATCATAAAGAAATATTTATTTTTTTTTTGCATTTTGATAATAGAGTTTATTTATTTAACAAATATTTATTATCTATCTGTTATTCTGCCAAACACTGGGAATACAGAGATAAGGTTATGCTGTAATATATGGGGTCGCAGAGTCAGACATGACTGAGCAACTGAACTGAACTGTTCTGAAAATACGTTAATCTCATATTTCTATAGTAGATAGCTTCAAATTAATCCATTATGAAAGTATTATATAACCAGTACTTAAATCTCAGTTTATTTATGAAATAAGATTAAAATTCACTCTTATTGATTTAGATAGATAATAACAAGAGACCAATGGGAAATATTTTTCTTATATCTTCTGCAAATAAACTCACAGCACTTTCCCAAGGTCATGTGCATACATTATACCTAGCACCAATCATTCCCAAATACAGCAAATATTAAGCAACAGTCTTGGTGCCATATGGAATGTTTGCACTTTGTGGGTCCAGAAGAGCATAAGGAGATTTGCTTCATATTTTTTCCCTGAACCCCTTTAAAATCATAAAGAAATATTTAATCAACAAAATTCTGAAGAAATGATATTAAACCACATTCAGAACTTCATAAAAATCATTATATGTGGTTAGATTGTTTCCTAAAAATTCCATTTTTAAATTTCATATTAGATACTATTATCCTTTATAATTATCCACTTCCTTCCCTTGGAGAGAATTTTAGATTCTATCTAAAAGGACAAAAGACTTGACCTTTTGAAATATCTTAGATGTGGAATAAGAAGGGAAATGACATGTCTCACTCCTGGGTACAAGTCAAAAGCTGATATTTTCTCCCTTCAGTTCAGCTCCCAGATTGAAGATGTGAAACAGAGCCATGGCCAAATCTTAATGGATATGTAGCTTGATGAAATCTTTACTATTTTAAATCATTGAGGTTCATTTATTATATGAAAACCTAAACTACTGTAAATTATAGTCATGTTTATATAGTCTACCCACTCAACTTTTCACTCTTGGGTCCAGAATTTTCATACTCCCAAGTGATTTATCCATGAATACTAACTTGGTTAGAGGGCATAATAAACAGTTTACTTTGTTAACGTTGATGGAACTTTTGCAGCACTGTTTATAATAGCCAGAACATGGAAACAACCTAGATGTCCATCAGCCGATGAATGGATAAAATCATAAAGAAATATTTAATCAACAAAATTCTGAAGAAATGATATTAAACCACATTCAGAACTTCATAAAAATAATTATATGTGGTTAGATTGTTTCCTAAAAATTCCATTTTTTAATTTCATGTTAGATACTATTATCCTTTACAATTATCCACTTCCTTCCCTTTGAGAGAATTTTAGATTCTATCTAAAAGGACAAAAGACTTGACCTTTTGAAATATCTTAGATGTGGAATAAGAAGGGAAATGACATGTCTCACTCCCGGGTACAAGTCAAAAGCTGATATTTTCTCCCTTCAGTTCAGCTCCCAGATTGAAGATGTGAAACAGAGCCATGGCCAAATATTAATGGATATGTAGCTTGATGAAATCTTTACTATTTTAAATCATTGAGGTTCATTTATTATATGAAAACCTAAACTAATGTAAATTATAGTCATGTTTATATAGTCTACCCACTCAACTTTTCACTCTTGGGTCCAGAATTTTCATATTCCCAAGTGATTTATCCATGAATACTAACTTGGTTAGAGGGCATAATAAACAGTTTACTTTGTTAACGTTGATGGAACTCTGCTAATTATGGTAGTGCAAAAAGTCTCTACTGAACAATAGAAATCCCCAAATAATTTCCTATCCTGATATCATATTAGTAATTAACTAAAAATTTTATATTCTGATTCTCCCATTCTTGATAATATATCTATTCTATATTTGGAAACATATTGCTGCTGCTGCTAAGTCGCTTCAGTCGTGTCTGACTCTGTGTGACCAGGCTCCTCCGTCCCTGGGATTCTCCAGGCAAGAGTACTGGAGTGGGTTGCCATTGCCTTCTGTGTGGACACATGTTAAGTGATACTAAAATACTGTGTATTATATATATATCACTTCATTTAATCTTCACACAACCCTATGAAGTAGATGCATGCTTTTATTAAAGACATTTTACAGTCAAGGCATGACTCTGCTAGTGTCTCACTTGCCCTCAATCAGAATGTTTTACATTCTTCTTTACATACCCATCACAACTATACTAAATCATTTAAATCTTATGATTTTTTTCCTGTCAGACTATGAGCTGCAATTAGATCCTGACATTAAGTGCTGTTATTATTTGCAGCATGAATCAATGAATTGGGGATGCAATTAATTGACCAAATATGCTCAGATATTTAAAGATATTAAATTGTGGTGTTGGAGAAGACTCTTGAGAGTCCCTTGGACTGCAAAGAGATCCAACCAGTCCATCCTAAAGGAGATGAGTCCTGGGTGCTCATTGGTAGGACTGATGTTGAAGCTGAAACTCCAATACTTTGGCCACCTGATGTGAAGAGCTGACTCATTTGAAAAGACCCTGTATTTGCAGCATGAATCAATGAATTGGGGATGCAATTAATTGACCAAATATGCTCAGATATTTAAAGATATTAAATTGTGGTGTTGGAGAAGACTCTTGAGAGTCCCTTGGACTGCAAAGAGATCCAACCAGTCCATCCTAAAGGAGATGAGTCCTGGGTGCTCATTGGTAGGACTGATGTTGAAGCTGAAACTCCAATACTTTGGCCACCTGATGTGAAGAGCTGACTCATTTGAAAAGACCCTGGTGCTGGGAAAGATTGAGGGCAGGAGGAGAAGGGGACAACAGAGGATGAGATGGTTGGATGGCATCACCAACTCAATGGTCATGGGTTTGGGTGGACTCCAGGAGTCGGTGATGGACAGGGAAGCCGGGCGTGCTGAGGTTCATGCAGCAAAGAGTCGGACACAACTGAGTGACTGAACTGACTAATTTAAAGTAGGATACAATAGGTTTGAACCTGGGTCTGTCTGAATCAACAGACAGACCTCTTTGTATAACGCCAGCTTTTCTTGAGGATTATGTAATGACGTTATAAATGCTTTGATGCTTTTGCTGTATAATGTCCATTGAAGCTGAAATCTGAGAGTCTGCACCTACTGAATGATTCAGAAAAGTTATTTCTCTATGATCTTGTCACACATTCATTATTTTAAATGGACTTATTCTCTTATGGTTTTAATGTTGAAAAACATTTTAAAAATATACTCCCATTAATGTGCCAGTAAATTAGGCCAAAATAATTATTGTCAATAACAGTGTAGTTCTCCTCAACCTAAACACACTGATTTTGAAGGAAAATTTCAGATGTACATGAACTACTTGGTTTATGAAAATAGTTTCTAAATTATGCTGAAAGGATACTAAAAGTGGTTTTAATGTTGAAAAACATTTTAAAAATATACTCCCATTAATGTGCCAGTAAATTAAGCCAAAATAATTATTGTCAATAACAGTGTAGTTCTCCTCAACCTAAACACACTGATTTTGAAGGAAAATTTCAGATGTACATGAACTACTTGGTTTATGAAAATAGTTTCTAAATTATGCTGAAAGGATACTAAAAGAAAAAGTATATATTTTGCTTTTTTCTGTTTTGTTCATCTAATATCCCTTCCATTATCATGCTTAATATGAGGGAAGACTATAACTTAAAGGACAGAATTTAGGATGTCACTTTTTGTTTAAAACCTCTGATTTTTAAACCTATCATTAAGCCTGCTTTTTATAATCAAAATTCACAGGTTCTTACATGAATAAATAGATAGCACTTAGTAGGTCAAGAAGCAACAGTTAGAACCAAACATGGAACAACAGACTGGTTCCAAATTGGGAAAGGAGCATGTCAAGGCTGTATATGTCACTCCGCTTATTTAACTTATATGCAGAGTACATCATGCAAAATGCCAGGCTGGATGGAGCACAAGCTGGAATTAAGATTTCTGGGAAAAATATCAATAACCTCAGATATGCAGAGGACACCACCCTTATAGCAGAAAGCAAAGAGGAACGAAAGAGCCTCTTGATGAAAGTAAAAAGGAGAGTAAAAAAGCTGGCTTAAAACTCAACATTCAAAAAACTAAGATCATGTCATCTGATCCCATCACTTTGTAGCAAATAGATGGGGAAACAATGGAAACAGTGGCAGACTTTATTTTCTTGGGTTCAAAAATCATTGCAGATGATGACTATAGCCAAGAAATTAAAAGATGCTTGCTCCTTGGAAGGAAAGCTATGATAAACCTAGACAGCATATTAAAAAGCAGAGACATTACTTTGCCAACAAAGGTTCATGTAGTCAAAGCTATGGTTTTTCCAGTAGTTATGTATGGATGTGAGAGTTGGGCCATAATGAAAGCTGAGCAGCAAAGAATTGAAGCTTTTGAACTGTGGTGTTGGAAAAGACTTTTGAGAGTCCTTTGGACTGTAAGGAGATCAAACCAGTCAATCCTAAAGGAAATCAATCCTGAATATTCATTGGAAGGACTGATGCTTAAGTTGAAACTCCAGTACTTTGAGCACCTGATGTGAAGAACTGACTCTTTGGAAAAGACCCTGATTCTAGGCAAGATTGAAGGCAGGAGGTGAAGGGGACAAAAGACGATGAGATGGTTGGATGGCATAACTGACCTGAGGGACATATGTTTGAGCAAGTTCTGGGAGCTAGTGATGGACAGGGGGGCCTGGCGCGCTACAGTCCATGTGCTTGCAAAGAGTCAGACATGACTGAGCAACTGAACTGAACTGACTTTCTTTTTTCATTAGTGTTTGCAAATTATGACCTAGGATTTAGTGCTTTTTTTTTTTTTAATACTTAATGTTACATCACCAGTAAAGGCTTTCCATGAAGTCTAATCATACTTAGCTTCATTTCAAATCTCTATCACAAATGTGTGATACACATCAATACAGAGAAATGAATATAACCTTTACTACATTAGAGATTTATTTTCACTTATAGAAAGATTAACATAGTATAAGAAAATGATAATCATACTTGCATTCTGCTTTCTGAGTGTGCCTTCCTAACACCATCTAAGAATAGAGACATTCAATTTATAGGTATGACAAGTCTGACACACTGTTATAATATAAGCTCCATTAGGTTGGAATTTGATTAATTTGTACTCTGGAGTATCCCCAACAAATAATATATGGCATATGAATGCTTGATAAATATTGAAACAAAAATAAAAATGAGTATCTCCTACGGAAGTTATTATTGTAGATATTAAACAGGCTTCCTAGTATAAAGAAGGGAGAAAACATCTTCAAAACATTGGAATTAACACATGCCAAAAAATAAAAATGAAAACATGTTTTTAAAATTCAAGGAGTACCAAGTTTGTTTGTGCATTGAAACTTGGATTGAGTCAAAAAGATGAAGCTAAAGAGAAGGAATTGATATGTTCCTTTCATGTGAATGTCAGGGGTAGGGTCTAAGCTAAGAATGAGGATGAAGAATTATACTGGTGTAGTCAGCAAAGAAAAAAGTCAAGAGGGAAATATAAACCAAAATAACAGCAAGTAGACAACAGTGAAAAAATGCGGGAGACGACACTGAAAATTCCAAATAGTCAAAGGCAGAATGAGAATGAGATTGGATGTCAAAGTAAGACATCAGAGTAGAAACTAAGGTGGTGTAGGAATAAGAATAGTCCAGTCAGGCCTGGGGGATACAAATGATAGGACCAGGGTGGTAGATTTTATAATATGGGCCTAGAGGTTGTGACACTAGTAAAGAGCAAGCCTCAGAGTCAGATCATGAATTGTATGTGGCCAAGCAATGAAATTTGCACTTTATTTGGAAGGCTGTGAGGAGCTCTTGAAGAATTTTTAGCTAGGGAGTGACATGATTAGTTTTGTGTTGTATAAAGTTCACTCTGGCAGCTGTGCAGAGTGTATAATTGAAAATGGTAATAAACTTGCAGAACAGAATTTAGGCTTTCCTGGCATAATTAAATGAAACCTTCTTTAATGAACAAGAACACTATTACCCAACATCCAGATCAATATGTAAAACAGTCAATCAAAGCACAAGGATTTCTGCTATAGAAGTCAAATCAACAGGTCTGTTAATGTAAGCTATTTTAGTGTTTATTTAAAACCAGTAATGCATAGAATAAACATGTTCTATCTTTGTCTTATCTGAACTCTAGCTCTGATTTATGCTACTTAAAAACTAGTTACAAAAAGCTTCTGCACAACAAAGGAAACTATAAGCAAGGTAAAAAGACAGCCTTCTGAATGGGAGAAAACAATAGCAAATGAAGCAACTGACAAACAACTAATCTCAAAAATATACAAGCAACTTATGCAGCTCAACTCCAGAAAAATAAATGACCCAATCAAAAAATGGGCCAAAGAACTAAACAGACATTTCTCCAAAGAAGACATACGGATGGCTAACAAACACAGGAAAAGATGCTCAACATCACTCAATATCAGGGAAATGCAAATCAAGACCACAATGAGGTACCATTTCACACCAGTCAGAATGGCTGCGATCCAAAAGTCTACAAGCAATAAATGCTGGAGAGGGTGTGGAGAAAAGGGAACCCTCTTACACTGTTGGTGGGAATGCAAACTAGTACAGCCACTATGGAGAACAGTGTGGAGATTCCTTAAAAAACTGCAAATAGAACTGCCTTATGACCCAGCAATCCCACTGCTGGGCATACACACCGAGGAAACCAGAATTGAAAGAGACACATGTACCCCAATGTTCATTGCAGCACTGTTTATAATAGCCAGGACATGGAAACAACCTAGATGTCCATCAGCAGATGAATGGATAAGAAAGCTGTGGTACATATACACAATGGAGTATTACTCAGCCATTAAAAAGAATTCATTTGAATCAGTTCTAATGAGATGGATGAAACTGGAACCTATTATACAGAGTGAAGTAAGCCAGAAAGAAAAACACCAATACAGTATACTGACACATATATATGGAATTTAGAAAGATGGCAATGATGACCCTGTATGTGAGACAGCAAAAGAGACACAGATGTATAGAAAGGACTTTTGGACTCTGTGGGAGAGGGAGAGGGTGGGATGATTTGGGAGAATGGCATTGAAACGTGTATACTATCATGTAAGAACGAAGCACAAGCCTATGTTCGATACAGGATACAGGATGCTTGGGGCTGGTGCACGGGGATGATCCAGAGAGATGATATGGGGTGGGAGGTGGGAGGGGGATTCAGGATTGGGAGCTCATATACACCCATGGTGGATTCATGTCAACGTATGGCAAAACCAATACGGTATTGTAAAGTAAAATAAAGTAAAAATAAAATTAAAAAAAAAAATTCATATTATGAATGGTGACTCATTAAGTACTTGAAAGAAACTTGAGCTTCCTAGGTGGCGCTAAGGGGTAAAGAACCTACCTGCCAATGCAGGAGAAATGAGTGTCTGATTTTTTGGGTCAGGAAGATTCCCTGGAGTAAGGCATGGCAATCCACTCCAGTATTCTTGCCTGGAGAATCCCAGGGACAGAGAAGCCTGGTGGGCTACAGTCCATAAAGTCACAAAGAGTTGGCCACAACTGAAGCGACTTAGTGCACATGCGCGTGCACACACACACGTAAGGAACTTATTCCAAAGATTAAGCCCTTCATATTGCACAAGTATTTTCATCCTTCACTGAAATTATTAAGAACTCCAACACGTCCATTCCTTCTTGAATGTTACTAATCCTTTGAGCTTTTTCTTTTAATAATAGAAACATGACATTCTTTTCCTTTTACCCGCTGTTTCAGAACGCATGCTGGGGGGTTCAAAATACACTATTTAGATGGGAATCTGCTGTTGATTTCTTAAAAGAAGATGAAATATTCATTTCGCTTTCAAATAATAGCTGTTTCTCAATAACTCTTAAGTTATCTGTGTATTTAAATATATCAACAGCACTCCTCAGTTAGTATGCAGAGTGCTAACAGAGGGGGAAACTAAATTAGGTAGCCAAACATGTTTATTTCTGGTCTCCAGAGTAAAGAGTAAAATTTTCTTTAGAAATTTTGCAGTAAAGAAGCAAAGGTTCATGCAGATCTCAACCAGTCTAAACTGGACATTTATAATCACCTCTCCTTTACACATTTAAGGAAATGCAATATTGTGACATGTCTCTTTGTTACCTAGTCCAAGTTTGCTCTGCTCACAGCACTGCAGGCCAATAAATCTGAGAGATGAGGTGTTGAGGCAAGAAATACTACTTTATTCAGAGAGCCAGCTGACCAAGAAGACAGCAGACTAATGTCTCAAAATAACTATCTTACCAGGGTCTGAATGTCAGGTCCTTTTATAGAACAGAGATGGGGGACAGTGAGGAAACAAAGAAAAAAAAAAAAAAAGCCATTAATTCGGCTTCCCAGGTGGCATTAGTGGTAAAAACAAATAAATAAATAAGCTACTTGCCAATGCAGGAGACACAAGGGACAAGGTTCAGTCCCTGTGTCAGGAAGATCCCCTGGAGTAAGGAGTGGTAATCCACTCCAGTATTCATACTGAAAAAATCCACAGGAAGAGGAACCTGGGGAGCTATTGGCCTGCAAAGTGTCAGGCAGTACACACACAATCTTGCAACTGTCTCCTAGAATGTCAAGTCTCAGACCAGGGATGTGCTCAGTTCTTTCTTCTTGCCATGCACAGGTGGACAGGGTCCTGAACAAAGGTTCTTTAGTTTAACAGTCAGGCAGAGGGGTAGGATTCTCTGGGGCAGGTAAGAATGTATGATTATAATAACAAAAGCAATGAAAAGGAAGTCAAAGAAACAGCTCCAACATGGAGTCTAACTTGTTTTTTCCTTGCAACATCTATTGGACAAGAAACTGGTATTATCTAATATCCTTGGGTTTTCCTTGTGAAAATAGTAATAAAGATCCTGCTGCCCAAGGTTACTAATAATATTTTACTCTTCATTATTTTTTTCTCTTTTAAATTATTTTTTCTAAACCAAATAACAACAAAAAAGGGTTCAGCCTCTTTCAAGAAAATGGTTGTTTTTCTTAGGCTTTAGTAACCTACATATAAACCTAGGTTGAAAGCCAATGAGATGAACCTGGTATTGCAACCTAAGATGACACAATAATTTTATTTCATTTTTGTTTTATTCAACTATTAGCAACCTCCTTACATGCTGTGAAAAGAAGAACGGGTCTCATGTTCAAACCTAAGAATTAGAATTACAACCGTATCTTTTCCATAGAGGATTTGTTAAGGGCATCCTTTAAGATGCTGAAGAGTCCCTGGCTGAATCTGGTATTAAACAAAGCCACAACTTGCTAATTCGTATTGTCTCTGGCAGAAAAAGCCATAATTGTCCACATTGAAAAATCTATTAAAAGGCTCACATTTACAAAACGCAATTCACTTTTCAATAGAAATCTGGAGGAAATTGAAATTATCTCATTTTAAAATCCAGCTGAGTAGTGTTGCTTCCTTTTCCCAAAAAGAGCCAATGTATTATTTCATCCAGTGGTTAAAGTGATAGGAGGATAATAAAACAATGGAAACTTAATGAAAAAAACTATGAGCAACTTGTCTAAGCAATAGAATATTTTATATTTCTAAAGTGTTCTTTTAACTTAATGATTAGCAGGAATATATAAGGAATTTAATAAACACATAAAAGTAAAGATGTGCTATTTTAGATGTCAATTAAATTGAGTTGTATTAATAATACAGTATTAAATATCCATTTTACTTTTGGATATGGAATTCCAAATAGTTTATGCTATTTTAAAACACATTTTGAATGGGAAGTTTAAAATTGTGAACTTGGTGAAATCTTCAGAATAGATCTAATTAGAAAAGAAATAAATAGCAAATTTAATACCAAATTTCAGGGTCTAAGATGGAATATGCTGAAAGTTTCTTTTTGATGCTGTCTTGTGGTATTTCAAGTAGCCCTGGGTAAAACACTTTATTTTCGTTTGGCAACTCATCACATTCAGTTTGTGTTACCTATCTTTAATGTATTAATTCCACCCAGTAAGTGACAATAAATTTCACTATATTTAGAATTACTACTTTAATTAAAAAAGTTTGTCACTAGAAAACCTGGAATCCTTTCATAGTCTAAAACCTGATTTATTTATTTATTTTTAATGCATTGTTACAGGATAGCAGAGACTTTCAGGACCGCACATTTCACCTTATAACATGGTCCTCATTATTATTCATTTATTATGTGTGTGTTTAGTTGCTAGTCGTGTCCAACACTTTGTGACCCATGGACTGTAGCCTGCCAGGCTTCTCTGTGCCTGTTATTCTCCAGGCAGCAATACTGGAGTGGGTTGTCATTTCTTCCTCTAGGGGATCCTCCCCACCCAGGGATAGAACCCATGTCTGCATTGCAGGTGGATTCTTTACCACTGAGTCACCTGGGAAGCCTCCATGTAGAATGTGATACAACACAAATCAACAAAAGTTCATTTTAGAGTTTCCTTAATCAGGCTTTGCCTGACACCTTTTCACTTTTTGTTGTAGATCTCAGTTCCATGGGAAGAGTATGCAGATTCACAGGCAAGGCATACACTGAGGAGATTCTCAGGCTCCAGATCTGTAAGGAAGGGATCTAGGGCAAAGGTAGGTACTGAAATGTGATGCAGATTTAAAAAGAATTCACCTGATCCTTTTCATGACTGTCCCTCTTCTGGGCAAGGGGCTTAGCTACTTTACTCCACACTGTGGCCACTTGGCTGATATGGTCTGCTCTCTAAGGTTTTTTGTTTGTTTGTTTTCTCTAGGGTTTCTTTCTTTCTTTCTTTTTTAATACTGGGAAGCCTCTTGATGAAAGTGAAAGAGGAGAGTGAAAAAGCTGGCTTAAAAATCAGCATTCAGAAAACTAAGATAATGGCATCTGATCCCATCACTCCATGGGAAATAGATGGGGAACAGTAGAAACAGTGACAGACATTATTTTGGGGGGCTCCAAAATCACTGCAGATGGTGACTGCAGCCATGAAATTAAAAGACGCTTGCTTCTAGGAAGAAAAGCTATGACCAACATAGACAGCATATTAAAAAGCAGAGACATTACTTTGCCAACAAAGGTCCGTCTAGTCAAAGCTATGGTTTTTCCAGTAGTCATGTATGGATGTGAGAGTTGGACTATAAAAACCGCTGATCACCGAAGAATTGATGCTTTTGAACTGTGGTATTGGAGAAGACTCTTGAGAATCCCTTGGACTGCAAGAAGATCCACCCAGTCTATCCTAAAAGAAATCAGTCCTGAATATTCATTGGAAGGACTGATGCTGAAGCAGAAACCCCAATACATTTGCCACCTGATGCAAAGAACTGACTCATTGGAAAAGACCCTGGTGCTGGGGAAGATTGAAGGCGGGAGGAGAAGGGAACAACAGAGAATGAGATGGTTGGATGGCATCACTAACACAATCGACATGAGTTTGAGTAAACTCCAGGGGTTGATGGTGCACAGGGAGGGCTGGCATGCTGCAGTCCATGGGGTCACAGAGTCAGACATGACTGAGCAACTGAACTGAACTGAACTAAAGGTCTTTCAAACGGACAGTTTCAAAATAATTTGGTTATAACTGTTGGAAGCAACATTTCTAGCAGCTAAGCATCTCAGGACTTGAAAGTAAAATTCCAGTAGTGTATGTTACCCACTATGGGCTTCCCTGGTGGCTCAGATGGTAAAGAATCTTGCCTGCAATGCAGGAGATGTGTGTTCTGTCCCTGGGTCAGGAAGATCCCCAGGAGAAGGGCATGGCAAACCACTCCAGTATTCTTGACTGAAAAATTCCATGGGCAGAGGGGCCTTGTGGGCTACAGTTCATGGGTTTGCAAAAGAGTCAGACACAACTGAGTGACTGAGCACACACACAAAGTGGTAAAAGAGGGCTAGGAAGGTTATAAGCTTCCATAAAACAATCACAATTATCTCTTAATATTTGTAAAAGTAATAGCAACATTTTTCCAGCCTTTTCTCAAAGTATCTGGCAGAATACTGCATAGTAGTCTCTTTTGAGCACAAATGACAAAATAAGAGCTGTAAAAAATAGCCATACTTAGGGTGACCAATTAAGAGAACTTTCCATATCACCCACTGTTTAGCAATAAATTTTCTGATCTCCATATGTTTCAATCCACAATCTGAACATTTGTGGCAGCCCTTGACTTTCTGTGGTGTGAGAAGGCCAAGAGAAACAATTATCTTACTCATATAATTATGCATTTTATTGCATTGTAGCTGATTATAACTAAATAGCTATCTTCTAAAATTAAAAAAAAATAAAAATAAAAGTTAACATTATATAATCCATTGTTTCTTTTTCATTTTCTTTTTTTTCCTTTTTGGCTTTAAGTAATATTTTATTGTGTCAGGTCTAGTGCAGCTTTTTCTGTGTTTCACTGCTTTAGAAATCCTAGGAAATATTCCTGTACCTGCATAGCTCTGAATCCCAGGGAGACCTCAAAAGGAATGTGAGTGTTTCTCACTGTACTAGTTATAGTTTCCAGCTACATCACAGTCCAGGGCTTTTCTCTGATGGAGAAATCTCCTTATCAGAACCCAGGAGGAGACTGGGACATCTTACCCCTTCTCCACTGTAACTTCATCTTTGTACCTTCAGGGAGTGAAGTCTGACACTCTAGGTGCTTGTGTGAATTGTGCTTTCTGGAGCTCTCCTCTAAATTATTTCCTTTCTGGATAAATTTGCTTAAATAAATCCTGTCTAAAAAGTGCCTCTTCATTAGCCTTCTTTAGTCTCTCTTCTCACCTTATCTTTGCCTTCCAGACCATATATCTTTGTATTTTAAATGCAATGGACACTGCTCTTTACTAAATCTGCACAAGAAAAGTGAGAACTAATGTATCACTTATGCAAACCTTTGCCACTGATGCAGTCTGTAAAACAGCAGGATATACACATTTTCATTTCTGCCACTCTGTATATTTCTCTAGGGACCAGCCAGAAAGCTATGCTTCCTTTCAATATATGGTAAGCCTGGATTCTATTTTAGGTTTGTAAAAATAAGAAATGTTCTCCAGAGGTTTGTTTATATCATTTCTGTGCCACACTCTAAAATGGAAATGACACTTGATATCCATCCCTTACAGACATCAGGGAAACTTATTTTTCAGGAGCAAACAACTTAGCTATGCAAAATGACTATATCTAGATACCAAAGCTGTTAAAAAGACATTTATTTAGTAGATTACATACTAGAACCCTTTGTTGCTGTTGTTGCTGTTTCTAGGCTTCCTATTCCCTCTCTATTAAAAAACAATCACACATGTTTTTAGATTATTTTTTAAATACAGGTTGATACAAAATATTGAATATAGTTTCTTGTGCTTATATCTATTCTTTAAAAACTATTCCAAAAGATGTAGGAGGGAATCCCTGCAAATTCATTCTATGAGGCCACTATCACCCAGATATCAAAACGAGATGAATATATCCCATAAAAAGCAAATTACAAGACAGTATCTCTTATGAATATAGATGAAAATATTCTCTACAAAATATTAGCAAATGGAATCCAATAATACATTTAAAAGATCATACGTCATGATCAAGTAAGATTCATTCAAGGGTCACAAGGCTGGTTTAATATAGACAAATCAACGTGATATACCACATTGACAAAAGAAAATACAAAAAGCACGTAATCATAACAGACACAGAAAAAGCATTTGATAAAATTTAATGTCCTCTCATGACAAACATTCTCACCGAAGTGGTATAGAGACATATCTTAACATATAAAAAGCCATTCATGGCAAACCTATAACCAACAAAATATTCAATGGTGAAAAGTTGACAGTCTTCCTGCTAAATTCAGGAAATAAGAATTTCAGTCTCACCACTTTTATTCAGTATAGTACTGGAAGCCCTAGCCATAGCAATAAGATAAGAAAAAAATAAATAAAAAGTATCCAAATTGAAAGGGAAAAGGTAAAACTGTCACTCTTTTGCAGATGACATGACAGTGAAGAATCTGCCTGCAATGTAGGAGACCCAGGTTCAGTCCCTGGATTAGGAAGATCACCTGGAGAAAGAAATGCAACTCACTCAAGTTTTCTTTCCTATAGAATCCCATGGACAGAGGAGCCTGGTAAGTTACAGCCCATGGGGTCACAAAGAGTTAGGCACAACTGAGTGACTTAGTACAGACATCCTAGCCATAGCAATCCGATAAGAAAAAAGGAAAAATATCCAAATTGAAAAGGAAGAGGTAAAACTGTCACTGCTTGCAGATGACATGATACTTTACATAGAGAACCCATTGTTTATTTTATTCACAATAACTAGAGGGTCTAGAAAACCAGAATTAGTCTTTGAAATATTTTCAGGGGACTTCTTTGGCAAGATACAAAGAGACAAATTTCTATTCAGATGAAGGACAGGAAAAGCTAAAGATTGGAATAAAGGGTGTGAATAAAGTATTCAGTCCTAAATCATGCTAAATTGACTACTATTAAGTTAGAGTTCATGTGAATTCATTCTGTTTTCTTATTGATGCATTTATACCATTTACATTTAAGATAACTACGGATATGCTAGTGATTAAATCTATCCTTTTGTTATTTTCCTTCTGTTTGTTTCCTTTAGTTATTTTTTCCCTTTCTTTCTTTTTTTTCCTCTTTTCTTGTTACTTTAACTCTGCCGTGTATTTGATATTTGTTTCTTTATAGTCTGTAATTAAATCAATATCAAAACCATATCTCTGTGTATGGTTTTGTATACCTTCTCATACATCATATATTATATGTATATCCATAAATATATTTATGATACACAATCTTCCAGTGTCAACAGTGTACTGCTTTAAGTGAAGTGTGGAAATGGCACTTTCATTTACATTCCTTTATTCCCCTCACCTTTTTAAAAACTAATTGATAGGTTAATTAATTTTGGCTGTGTTGAGTCCTTGTTGCTGTGCACTGGCTTTCTCTAGTTGCAGCAAGCAAGGGCTACTCTTTGCTGTGGTGCACAAGAATCTCATTGCAGTAAGTTCTTTGTTATGGATCACAGGATCCATATACATAGGCTTCAGTACTTGTGGCTTGAGGGGTTCAGGAGTTGTGGCTTGTGGGCTCTAGAACACAAGCTCAATATTTTTGGTGTATGGGGGCTCCATGGCATGTGGAATCTTCCCAGACCAGGGGTTGAACTCTTGTCTCTGCATTGGCAGGCAGTTTCCTATCCACCGTACCACCAGGGAACTCCTTCCTCAGTTTTAAATACCAGTGTTTTGAGTATCAAACAATGTTTCTTTTTTTTTTTTTTTTAATCATAAAATATATGAGGGAAAAGAACAGTCTATTGTGAAAATATCCCTTGTTATCTCCAGTGTTTATCCTTCTTTCCTGATATTATAAGATTCCTTCTCTCATCATTTCCTATTCATCAGAACTCTTTTCAGCCATTTTTAAGGAACAGTTCTGCTAGTGATAAGTTATTTTTTATTTTCCTTTGCCTAAGAATGTCTCTATCTTGTCTTTGTTTTGCAAAAATGACTTTATTATATATAGAATTCACAACTGACAATTCTTTTCCTTCAGAGCTTCCTTCTGGCCTCCATGGTTTCCGATTAGAAATCCATAGTTATGTGAACCCTATAAGCAATACATGTTTCTCCAAAACTTCATTCAAGACATTTTTCTGGTTTTTAGTTGATGGAATTGTGATTATGATGTATCTTGTCATGGATTTCTTTGGGTTTATCCTTTTTAGGATTCATTTAGCCTCTTAAATCTGTATATTTTTGTCTTTTGACAAATTTGCAAAGTTTTCAGCCATTTTTTTTTTCAATATTTTTTTACCCTTTTTCTTTTTCCCCTCTCCTCTGAGACTCTGATGATATAAATGTTTGACCTTTGTTTCTCCACAGATCCATGAAGCTCTGCTGTTATTTTATATATATTTTTCTGTTAGTGTATTTTTCATTTCCATAATTTCCATTTGCTTCCTTTTTAATCAAAAATTGAGAATGTGTATTTTATTATTCTGAGATTTTTATTTTATTTTATATTTCTTTTAAAAACATTTTAAAATTTGAGTACACTTAATTAACAATTTTATGTGAGTTTCAGGTGTACAATAAAGTGATTCAGTTATACATATATATATATATATATATATACATTCTTTGTCAGATTATTTTTATAGGGTATTACAAGATATTGAATATAGTCCTCTTTGCCATATTACAGGTCTGTGTTGTTTATTATTTTACATATAGTACTGTATATATATTAATCACATGCTCCTAACTTACCTGCCATCTGCTTCTTTTATGTAATGTATTTCTTTGTTCAGATGTTCTATTTCCAAAGCAATTTGTAATCAATTGCTAAAAAATTTCCATAAGGTCTTCTTTAAAATTCTTGTCAGATAATTCCATCATATGATTCACCTCAGTGTTTGCATGATTGTCTTATACACAAGTTGTCATTTTCTTGTCATTTTTGGCATAATGGATTATTCTCTACACATACTGAACTTTTTTCTTTCATATTATGTTATAGGACACTCTGGTTCCTGTTTAAATATTTTAAGAGGAGGTCACATTGCTTATGTTTAACAGACAGGTCTGTGTGTTGAGGTCCCAATCACCCATTTAATTTTCTGGATTAATTAATGTAATGTTCTTCTGGTCTTTTTGGTATTTGATGCTGCTGGGGCTCCCACTGATTGCCGCTGATGCTGCCTACAGGGCTAGAAGGGGTTTCCACAGACTGGGTCACCAGATGTCTCTTGGTGTGTGCATGTTAAGTAGCTTTAGTCATGTCCGACTCTTTGTGACCCCATGGACTGTAGCCCATCAGGCTCCTCAGTCCATGGGATTCTCCAGGCAAGAATACTGGAGTGGGTTGTCATTTCCTTCTTCAGGGGATTTTCCTAACCCAGGGATCAAACTCCCATCTCTTATGTCTCCTTCATTGGCATGCAGGTTTTTTACCACTAGCACTACCTGGGAAGCATCTCTTGGTGGTGAAATTAGTAAATTCTTATGACCTAAGAGGGGCTTTCCTGATTGTTCAGTGGAAAAGAATCTCTAATTCAGAAGTCACGGGTTCAGTCCCTGCATTGGTAAAAATCCCCTGGAGAAGAAAATGGCAACTCCAGTAATCTTGCTGAGGCAATCCCATGGACTTTGGAGTCTGGCAGACTAGAGTCCATGGGGTCAAAAAAAAAACTGGACATGAGCTAACAACTAAACAACAAAAACAGCAATAGCAACAACATCAACAGGGCCTCAGAGACTTCCCAGGCTGGATGCTTGTCTTGGTGAGTCCATCTTACTGATCCTTCTTCCCTAACCTAAGGTCTCCACATGTGACAGGATAATTTCAGGCCTGTGGGGATGAAGAGTTTTTCTGGCCCAAGTCAGTTGCTGTCGCTAAGTACCCCTTGTCTGTTTTATCTTCCTATCTCCTTGTCTCCCATCAAAGAAAGGAGTCCCTGGGCCTGGTGAGAAAAGGAGTGCTTCCTTGGTCATTTCTTTGTGTCAGGTCTCCCTACTGATTTTCTTTCAGGTGACTCAGCTGGCAAAAAATTTCTGAGAGACTCTTAATATATACAGGGAGGGAGTAAGACTCTCTGAGTTGGTGTTTGTTCTTATGTTGGAGATCAAGAAGCAAGTAACCGTACTGTTGGACAGGAATATATGATACAACCTACTGCTCTATTAATCCTCCAGTCCTGGATGCAAAGCAAGATTGCCCTATTTTTACCACCTTTCTTCAGAGAAGGCAACGGCAACCCACTCCAGTACTCTTGCCTGGAAAATCCCATGGATGGAGGAGCCTGGTAGGCTGCAGTCCATGGGGCCATGAAGAGTTGGACACGACTGAGCGACTTCAATTTCACTTTTCACTTTCCTGCATTGGAGAAGGAAATGGCAACCCACTCCAGCGTTCTTGCCTGGAGATGGTGGAGCCTGGTGGGCTGCCGTCTCTGGGGTCGCACAGAGTTGGACACGACTGAAGCGACTTAGCAGCAGCAGCACCACCACCACCACCACCTTTCTTCTTTGGTTCACTCTTGTGTTATTTCCAGGATTTATAACTGTGCTTATCAAGTAGGAGTGGGGAGGAACAAGGAGAAGCAGCTCTATATAATCTTGTATCCACTGAGATAATATTCCATTTGGAAACCCAGGTAGTGATATAAATATCCATCTGTCTGAGATAGTGCATAGAATGCCTCTGCCAGTGGGATGGTTGAGTTAACCTTGGACTTTATTCCAGTACAGTACTTTCTGGCATTTCAGTCTCCAGGAAAGTTCAATGAAAAAGAATATATATACATATAAGAGCAAAGAAAAATTTGCTTAACTAGAAGATAGTCTTTTCCATTATGTTGAAACCCTAAACATGTAAGGCAGTTTCCTCATGGGGGCCTCTTATGCAAAATAAAATATATCTCTCAGTTTTATGTGGCAGATTTTACTGTATAAAATTTCTCCATAAAGAATTTCCACATGTCAACCTCATAGAAGCTCAGAAAGGTGGAAGAATAGTCCACCTTTTAGTGACAGACAGGTGCCTGTCACTAAAATGCAGAAAACTTTTGCTTCAAAGTTTAAAGCACTATTTAAAATGCTTTCAGATGCAATGTTCTAAGCCTTCTGACATTCCCAGGTCTATCTCTGGAGCTTATCCAAAGATGTAATTAGTTATTGTCAATGCCTAATAATGCTCAAAGAATGCTCAAACTACTGCACAATTGCACTTATCTCACACGCTAGCAAAGTAATGTTCAAAATTCTCCAAGGCAAGCTTCAACAGTACATGAACCGTGAACTTCCAGATGTTCAAGCTGGATTTAGAAAAGGCAGAGTAACCACAGATCAAATTGCCAACATTCATTGGATCATCAAAAAACAATAGATTGGTTCCAAATCTGGAAAAGGATGCATCAAGGCTATATACTGCCACCCTGCTTATTTAACTTATATGTAGAGTACATCAGGAAATATGCTGGACTAGATGAATCCCAAGGTGGAATCAAGATTGCTGGAAGAAATATCAATAACCTCAGATATGGCAGAAGCAAAGAAGAACTAAACAGCCTCTGGATGAAAGTCAAAGAGGAGTGCAAAATTTGGCTTAAAAATTAACATTTAGAAAACTAAGATCATGGCATCTTGTCCCATCACTTCATGGCCAATAGATGGGGAAACAATGGAAACAGTGACAGACTTTATTTTGGGGGGGGCTCCAAAATCACTGCAGATGGTGACTGAAGCCATGAAATTAAAAGATGCTAGCTTCTTGGAAGAAAAGTTATGACCAACCCAGACAGCATATTAAAAAACAGAGGCATTACTTTGTCAACAAGTTCCGTCTAGTCAAAGCTATGGCTTTTTCATTAATGTACAGGTATGAGAGTTGGACTATAAAGCTGAGTATCAAAGAATTGATGCTTTTGAACTGTGGTGTTGGAGAAGACTTTTGAGAATCCCTTGGACTACAACGAGATCCAGCCAGTCCATCCTAAAAGAAATCAGTCCTGAATACTCATTGGAAGTACTGATGCTGAAGCTGAATCTCCAGTACTTTGGCCACCTGATGCAAAGAACTGACTCATTTGAAAAGACCCTGGCTGGGAAAGATTGAAGGCAGGAGGGGAAGGGGATGACAAAGGATGAGATGGTTGGATGGCATTACAAACTCTGTGGACATGAGTTTGAGTAACCTCTGGGAGTTGGTGATGGACAGGGTTGGACAAGGAAGCCTGGTATGCTGCAGTCCATGGGGTCGCAGAGAGTCAGACATGACTGAGCAACTGAACTGCACTGAACTGATGTCTCATAATAGTAAGTCCATCTCTCTGTCTTTCCTCATCTCAGTGACAAGGAAAAGCTAAACTGAAACAGCAATATAAATTAAGCATTTCTGCTAACTGGCAGGAAAAAGAAAAAAAAAAAAACAGAAAGCCCTATTGTGGCCCAAGGGAAGTCTGTGTGCCAAGTAAAAAAAAGAAGGATTAGAGGACATCTGTGTCTGGGTCAAAAAGAGATATTACTATGCCTAAAAGCTATGGCCTGGCCTAAAATGTTTGTTATTTGCATATCATGCTTATTGATGCTTCAAATAAAAAAGCACAATTGCTAATCCTAAACTAAGATTACACTACAGTGATGTTTGTTAACAGGCAGGAAATTCAGTGTGAACAGGGCTTAGAAACTGAAATTTGATATTCAGCATCTGCATCCAGTTTCTTCTCCCACTAGCTGGCATGGAATAGGTAGTCCTTTATATATCCCAACTAAGTGAGAGAAGAAATTTCAACTAAATTTCATTGAATCATCACATGCAGATGACAATGAAATACAGGGACAAGTGAGGGTTCTTGAACACCATCTTGTTGGTAACCTTGGCAAATAACAGGGTAAAGTAAGAGGATAATATTTCATTTGCAAACCTAGGTATTGATATAAATATCCATCTGCCTTAGATAGTGCATAGAGTATCTCTGCCCATGGTATGGTCAAGGTAACCTTGGACTTTATTCCAGTTCAGTACTTTCTGGCATTTCAGCAAAATAGAAGACGCGGCAGGGCTCACACTTAAGAATGCTGAGCCAACCATTCTATGATGCTTATCCTGAAATTTCTCTGGAGAGATACCACCTGTCCATGTCAGACAGCCCCTGGAAGCTTCTTATGTCTCTGCTTCCCTTGTTTGCCATATGCATTTGACGTTTTCCTCAAAGTCATGGCAGGATGCTGTTTGTGCTAAACTGGGATATATGCACAGCTACCTTAGAACAATTGGTGTGGGTTACTCTTTAAAAATAGTCCCCGATGCTTATGCCAACATTTGTGTCAAACTAGCAATATTTTCTGATATTTCTGTAATGTTAAGTGACTTCCCTGGAGCCAATATTTCAAAGCTCCTCTAGTCCCTTCAGGGAGATGAGCCATAAGGCTTAGAAGCCAGTGCACTAAGGCTGAAGTCTGCTGGCCAGCAGCCTGAGATGCTGCAACACTGCCAGCTAGCTTACTCAAGGCCAGCTGGCAGAGTGAGACATGGGGACAGCTGCATCTTATAAATGGACATCTGTGGCAAGGCTGCACTCCAGGCCTTCCAGGCTGGCGTAAAATTAAAGGGCCCATTCTTCCTCAATGATAGGAGACACCACCTAACTAAAGATGTGATGCCCACTTGGCAGAGGAAAGAACACACCCAAAGCTGAGATATTAAAAGGACTGAAGCTACAATCTCTCAACCCCTTGAGTTTAACTGGAAAAATCCCATTAGATTCATGTTTTTGTTTTTGTTTTTTTTTTTTTCTTTCCTTCTAGGACCAAAGCAATAGTGAACTGTGGACAAAAATCAATTTGTTGTTTTGTTTAGTTCACCAAAGAATAAATATTATGTGTGTGTTTTCATATATATTGTTTATATATGTATATGTGAATATAAATAAATATATGCATAGGGTTATACAAATATGAATATATATATGTATGTACATGTACACAACTAC
This sequence comes from Cephalophus harveyi, assembly GCA_006410635.1. NCBI lineage: Eukaryota > Metazoa > Chordata > Mammalia > Artiodactyla > Bovidae > Cephalophus > Cephalophus harveyi. Next base: position 26,452 of record SJYT01017866.1, on the reverse strand, counting down.
ATATATACTTATACTTGCATGTGTACCTGTGTGCTCATTAAAAGAGTAAATAGTTATAAAATTTCACTCTGAAAATCTAAGTTGTTTAAGTTTTTAAGTTTTAACCATGTCTGGGCAATAACAGGTGAATGGCTTTGTTCAATGGAATTCTCAGAAGTCTTTCTCCAGGAGAGATTGATTATTGATTATATTCCTATGAAAGATTAGTCTTAGTAGAGAAGATTGTCCAGAAGACAATGAGGTCCCATAGAGAAAACTATTGCAGTCTTTCCACAGACACTGACTCTATCAATATGCTTAGGCACACACACACACAGAGCATCCTGCTATAAAATAACTATGCAATGCAATGGATTTAAAAACAAAAGTCATTCTGATTTCTTCCTACAGCATTTCACAAAAGTTTTTACAAGCAAGTGTGTGTTTATATAAAGAATGTCCATGATGAGGATATAGTATGCCATTATCTGATGGCTAGAATGTCATGGGGGCAACATTAAGGAAATGCCATCCTGATCTCTGTCATTTCAGAGAATGAAGTGCGATTTATGGCAGAAAGTTTAAGAATTAAACATGTCTCTTGACTCAGTCATGTAAAAACTACTGTCTGAGGACTGGTTACCGGAGGAAGAAGTAATAGAGGGAAAGCAGGAGAAGATCCTAAATTGTTCACAGACCTGTGTGACTTTGGGGCAGTAAGAGATGCTCTAAAAGTGCTTGGACCTGTGTCTCTAGGATTTTAGTGCTTGCCTATGGAACACAGGTGCACTTCAGGACAAAGAAGACTCCAGAAAACATTATCTCCTCAGCACCTAGGAAGCTCACGCACCACAGTGGGATGCCTAGTGGAAGCTGGTGATGTCTCTTCTCACCAAGAACTCCGATTCTCAGGACCATATAGCTGGAACCAGGTGCAGTGATTCTTGATGGACATCTTGGTCTTCAGCAGGAGACTTGGTGTATTAAAGAGAAAAAACAATGGTAGCTAGTCATGGTGATGGTGCCTGTGGAGACACGGTGCCTGTTATGAAGGATCAGTACTCTGACAAGCAGTTAGAAGTCATCTCTTTAACCCCTGAAACCGTGAATCTTCCTGGCTGAGGTTACTGATACCTGGGGATGTAATACCATCTAGCTGCATGGACAGTGACTATAGGAGGTGGTGTGTTAGTTGTTCAGTCATGTTTGATGCTTTGCGAGCCCATGGACTGTAACCTGCCAGGCTTCTCTGTCCACGGGATTTTCCAGGCAAGAATACTTGGAGTGGGTTGCCAATTTCTTCTCCAGGGGATCTTCCCAACCCAGAGATCGAACCCATGTCTCCCACATTGCAGGCAGACTGTCAAAAACAGGTGCTGCCTGTCAAAAAAAGCCCACTCGGGAGCAGCAGCAACATTTCACAGATGTTTCTTTCTCTCACTCCCTCCTTTTTTCCCTCTTGGGCAAAGCTGTGTGATTTGTAGGATCTTAGTTTCCCAACCAGAGACTGAACATGGGCCATGGCAGCGAAAGTACACAGTTTCAACCACTGGACCACCAGAGAATTCCCACAGCAGAAATCTCAAGCACAGTCAGGCATGAGTGCCCAGGAGAGTGAGTTTTGTCATAAGCATTAAGAGAAACAGGGTTTCATTTGTGATAAGGTATCAGTTGCCTCTGGTGTGCCCTCTGAACTACTTTTGGATACCAGTGGGATGGAATCAGTTCTGCAAGTAGCTCTGTAGTTTTATCCATCAAACTCAAATGAATTTTGTTTTATCCAGTGAAATCCTATTTCTTATGATGTAATTTTAATAGCATGACTTGATATGGAAATAGTATAACAAAAGGGTTGTAAACTATATCTGGGATATTATTCTAGAAAATGGATTAATATAGAAGCCTGGAAAAACTAAAATAAAATTAAGGTAGATAAAGTTGATTTGGCAGAATTCTGTCTGATTATTTATTATGCATATAAAGAGGGCTATTGCTTCAGAGAAGGAATATTTGACCATAACGTCACATATGAAAGCTTTCTTATTTTAAAATTTGTGAAGATTTTCAAGAACTCTACTGTTTGGCTATACTGGAATATATTTGGGACAGGAAATCAGGAATGTGCTCATGCATTCAAAAAATATTTCAAGCATTAATTTAGAAGTGACTCTATCTGAAGCTCTCTGCTTATCCCCAGGGAGAAAAAGTTGAACAATATATAGTCCATGCATGGCAAAACCTCAGAGAACAGCAGGGCTGTCAAAGTGGGAAAGGGTGCATAAACAAGCCACTATGATGTGTTTTGATAGGTTCCATGGTAGATATATGTACAGATTACTGTGAGAATACAGAGGAAGGAAACAATATTCTTGCCAAGGGTACAAGGAAAGATTTCAGAGAAAGGTGACATTAATGCTGAGTCCTGAAGGGTAATTAGAAATCCTGCCAGCAGATTGTGAATGTAAAGTAGGCCAAGCCGTGGGAACATTGCATAATGGGCACAATTTGTCAAAGGGCACAGAACATTCAGGGAATTCTAAATAGATAAATAAGACCAGAAGACAGACTCTATCCAAAAGGGACTGAGGGCAGGGGAGTAGATACGACGCTATTGTAAGTGAAGAGGAGGGCAGATTTAAAATTGTATTTAAATGTAAACAGAGGAACTGATTGAAGAGTTACTGTAAAATATCAGGTCAGAAATGATCCAGAGCTGAAACAATGATAGTGGAGATCTGTGAAGGACACAGAACTTAGATATATAGATCAGGTAGACTCTGTGTTAATAGATGATGGGGCTTCCCACATGGCGCCAATGGTATCCATTTGCCGGTGTAGGAGAGATAAAAGATGTGGGTTTGTTCCCTGTGTCAGAAAGATCCCCTGGAAGAGGCTTGGCAACCCATTCCACTATTCTTGCCTGGAGAATCCCCATGGACAGAGGAGCCTGGCAGGCTACAGTCGATGGGGTCTCACAGAATTGGAAACAACTGAAGCAACTTAGCAGTTAACACATGTAGATACTATGACTGATTGATAGCTTAGGGACAATGAAAAGGGAATTAGGATGACTCCCAAGTTTTAGCTGGATCTGTAGACAAACTCCCTTAATAAAGTATAAATTCTAAAAAAGAACACATTTGAAAGAGAAAAATAAGTTCTCTTTTGGACATGCTAAGTTTGGCATTTGTCAGTTCAATGCCTTCAAAGATGTGTTCAGTGGTAACTAGACTTACTGTCATTATTTCACAATGCCGAATCATTATGCTGTGCATCTGAAAATTACACTAATAAAGGATATTAAAAGGGGTGTTTCCCTGTGGTCCAATTGTTAAGACTCCTCACTCCTGATGCAGAGGGCCTGGATTCAACCCCTCATCAGGTAACCTGATATTGCACACTGCAACGGAGAGCCTGCATGCTGCAACTAAGACCCAGTGCAGCAAAATATTACTAAATAAAATTTTAAAAAGAAAATAAGTAAAATAGCATTAATTTTCAGAGGAAAAAAAGGTGTTCAAATCAGAAGTTGGAATCTATTATTTTAGAGGGTTGTGATTATAAGACAAATGAATTCTGAAGTCATCCAAATGGTACATATATACAGTCACTGAAGACACAGGGAGAGATGAGATTGTTAAATGGGGAAGTAGGAAGTATGGATGAGTGCTGTGGCCTCAAGTTTGATCCCTCCTCCTGCTTTCCAAAACCTCCTTATCAGTTGTGTTTGGACAATCCTCATCTTCCCTTCATAGTCCTGGGTTTACTTACGCAGGTTTGGGTTTAGAAATCATCATGTGATTTATTTCTAATTTATGACAATGAGGAAGACTCTGTGCATGTTTGGGCAAGACAGAAAAGGCTGGTACTGCTTATTTTAAAACTTCTTTTGCTACTAAAAGAGAAAGGAAAAGATGATAACGAAATATAACATTTTCAATTCTTATCAAGAAAAAAGTTACATACATTTATTTCAGGAGAATACTTCTAATTAGTAGCTTCAACATTCTCTATTAAATGAGTACATGTGTATCTGCTGTAAGTATTTATGTCAGTGGCAGAGATGAATGATCCATAAATCATGCATATATTCAGAAAATAACGTTCACTATGTATTCAGAAAATAACGTTCACTAAGTAGAAGCACAGAATGAGGAGAAAAGAGGGATACTAGTTCTGGTGATATAGTCCAGGTAGCAGTTTTCATTTTTCACTGGAAACTTGTGGTTGAAACGTTTGCAGATATGAATATTTTTCCAGTTTTCCTGCCTCTTGCTTGGTATCTCTGACACACAATCCCATCCTGATAATTGACAAAATAGTCCTTTCAAGAGCTTTTTAAAAATGCTTATCTATTCTACTTTTAAAAATACATATTTATAAATATATATATTTGGCTGCACCAGATTTTAGGTGCAGCATGTGGGATCTAGTCCCCTGACCAGAAATCAAACCAAGGTCTCCTGCATTAGGAGCTTGGAATCTTAGCCACTGGACCACTATGGAAGTCCCTATCTACTTTTGACAAGCCTGATGGTTTTCAAAGTTCAGAATCAACAAAGGGAGAGTTTCAACAAATGGGGTAGGGAGAGGAAAAAGGAAAATGTAGCAAGGATTGAAGACAAAGGGACGTGGAGACTCTCTATCACATCTGTTTTATACTCTTGCAGTTTGACATCAAGTATCTTTTCTCCGATGCTTCTCTTCCACACTGCTCTAACATTAACCCTTGGCTTCTAGAATATGCAGTGTGATTGAGAAGGCAGCAAAAATAGCTGCCTGAGAGAGAAGGTTCAGGCTTTAGAGAGGAGATGACATAGAATTTAAAGCTATAGAGATAAGCAGCAGTTCATCACTTAGATAAAGTGGAAGCAGAGGAACCTCAGCCAGCATAGTTTCTTGTAGAAAAGAGTCTGGAATTATAAGCATAAGGACATCAAGTTGAATGACAGAAAATGAGGTCAGAAATATTATTTGGAACCACTGAACTAGAATGTGACAGAAACAAAGACTAGAGGCATGTCAAGAATTAATAATTTTCTAATCACAGTCAGATTTAGTATGTGACTTAAAATCTATTGACTCAGGCAGGCAGGCAGGGTCAATAAAAACTTTGAAGAGATTCATTCCAGGGGTAATTTGAAAACAGGAACAAAGTTGAAGTAGAAATATCAGAGGGAAGAGAAATAGCACATGGGAGAAATCTTTAAGTGAGGAGAGGTTTACTCAGATAAATTCTTTTGATGCATGAAAAGCAGCTCAAAGTCATGATAAAGCACATGGAGTCTTGTGTTCTGAAAGGACTCTGGAGACAGATTGGATGGTTTTGAATCATAGCACTGACATTTATTAGAAGGCTAAAAGTAGGTAAATTATTAAAATCCTGGAAAATCACAAACATATTTTATAAAGTTGTTATGAAGGTTCATATAATCTAATATATTATACTTAAATTCTTAAAATACTGTCAGGCAAGTTATGCTGTCTCTTATTAGTTTATCAAAGGCATCACATTAGAGGTGGAAAGGGGGCTCAAGAGGAAGGTGATATATGTATCAGTGAAGTGAAAGTTGCTGAGTTGTGTCCGACTCTTTGCGACCCCATGAACTATTCAGTCCATGGAATTCTCCAGGCCAGAATACTGGAGTTGGTATCTGTTCCCTTCTCCAGGGGATCTTCCCAACCCAGGGATTAAGCCGAGATCTCCCACATTACAGGTGGATTCTTTACCAGCTGAGCCACCAGGGAAGCCCGATATATGTATACATATAGCTGATTCAAATTATTGTACAGCAAAAACTAACACAAAACTGTAAAGCAATTATACTCCAATAATAAAAAAAGTGGGGATCTAGGAATGCAAATTAATTGAAACCAAGTAGAGCTATCTGGTAGAAATAAAATTTGAAAAAAAAAAAAAAAAAAAAAAGATCATATTGACCTGACAGCAGTAATTCCCAAAGTGTAATTAATTCCCAGACTAGGACAATAGGCAACAGTTAGGAACAGACATGAAACAATGGACTGGTTCAAAACTTGGAAAGGAGTACATCACAGTTTTATATTGTCACCCTGCTTATTTAACTTCTATGCAGCGTACATCATGCAAAATGCTAGGCTGAACTTCTCACAAGCTGGAATCAAGATTGCCAGGAGAAATATCAGTAACCTCAGATATGTAGATGACACCACCCTTATGGCAGAAAGCAAAGAAGAAATAAAGAGCCTCTTGATGAGGGTGAAAGAGGAGAGTGAAAAAGTTGCTTAAAACTCAACATTCAGAAAAGTAAGATCGGGCATCCAGTCCCATCACTTCATGGCAAATAAATGGGGAAAAAGTGGAAACAGTGACAGATTTTATTTTCTTGGGCTTCAAAACCACTGCAGATGGTGACTTCAGTCAGGAAATTAAAAGACACTTGCACCCTCGAAGAAAAGCTATGACAAACCTAGATAGTATATTAAAAAGCAGAGACATTGCTTTGCCAAGAAAGGTCCATATAGTTAAAGCTATGGTTTTTCCAGTAGTGATGTATGTATGTGAGAACTGGACTATAAAGAAAGCTGAAGAGTTGATGCTTTTGAACTGTGGTGTTGGAGAAGACTCTTGAGAGTCCCTTGGACTGCAAGGAGATGTAACCAGTCCATCCTAAAGGAGATCAGTCCTGGGTGTTCTTTGGAAGGAACGATGCTAAAGCTGAAACTCTGGTACTTTGGCCACCTCATGTGAAGAGTTGACTCATTGGAAAAGACTCTGATGCTGGGAGGGGATGGGGGCAGGAGGAGAAGGGGACAACAGAGGATGAGGTGACTGGATGGCATTACTGACTTGATGGACGTTGAGTTTGAGTGAACTCTGGGAGTTGGTGATGGACAGGGAGGCCTGGCGTGCTGCAATTCATGGGTCGCAGAGTTGGACACGACTGAGTGACTGAACTGAACTGAACTGAAGGTCCTTGTATAAACTAAGTAACATGAAGGCAGCTTGATTAAAACAGCCTGGATAAAAAGTATAAACATAACTAATTATAGATGAGAAATAAGTCAAATGACTTCCAAATGAGCAAAAGAAATGAAAGAGGAAAAGGGAACATTGTCAAATAGAACACTGGAAACATTAAAATAGATAAATATTAAATGTTTATTTGGGCTTCCCTGGTGGCTCAGGTGGTAAAGGATCCATCCACAATGCGGGAGGCCTGGCTTTCTTCCCCAGATTGGGAAGATCCCTTGGAGGAGTGCACAGCAACCCACCCCAGTATATTTGCCTGGAGAATCCCCATGGACAGAGGAGCCAGGTGGGCTATTGCCCATAGGATCACAAAGAGTTGGACATGACTGAGCAACTAAGCACAGCACAAATGTTTATTTAGTACCAAATGTTAAAATAAATAGAGTAAGAAAAGTAGATGGTGACTATTATTATTTATGTGTATTATTTTCACATATTAAATATATGAAGTTGGGCTTGCAAGACTCTTACAATGTTTGAGAGTTGCTGTTAGCATTGATAGAAGTGGAGTAAGCTTGGAGAGGGAAACAGAGTTATTTAGACTCTGTGGGCTTCCCAGGAGGCTCAGTGGTAAAGAATCCGCCTGCAAATGTAGGTGACTCAGGAGAAACAGGTTCAATCCTTGAGTCAGGAAGATGCCCTGGAGAAGGAAATGAGAACCCACTCCAGTATTCTTGCCTGGGATATCATATGGACAGAGGAGCCTGGAGGGCTACAGTCCATGGGGTTGCAAAGAGTTGGACACAACTGAGCACCCAAGCACACATGCAATTTTTAAAATATTTATTTAAATAACACTTTAAAAAATAAATATCAATGCTCATGAATTTGGGACAATCAATATTCTGTAATTCATTAAAGTATTATCTATACTTTTATAAATGTAAAAATTTTAATGGTATCAAGACTGTGGTACATTTTTTTTTGACCAAATAATGTTATTAAGTTTACACATAATGAAAGAGTCATATGGTTAGGTCTAAAGCTGAACCCTATGAAAATTTGATTTAAATAATTCTAATTCAAAGTATAATACTATTTTCTGATAACAATAAGAAGACATTTCCCTGGACCTGGCAAAATCAGAGTGCTCAATGGCTACATTCCCACCTTAGACTCTCTGAAGTGTAGACATCCTTCCTTGTAAGGATGTTTTTACTTTGTGCTTAAAAGGAAAAAAAAAAAAAAAGCTTTGACAGATTTTCCCCTTGTTTCGCTAATTATTATTTAGCATACTAGGTGTCACTATGCTGGGAATTTGAACGAGGTGGAAATTTTTATTTTAGCAGGATGTATTTTTAAGGTAGTACATCTTGAATATTAAAGATGTATCAGTTTATCATCACTGTAACTGCCTTTCCCCTCAAAATAGAGAATTAAGCAAATGCTCAGTGGAACAGCAAGAAAAATGGAAGAGGAATAGATTGGGATTGAAAATAATTAGTTCTCAGTATAAATAATGTGAGCTTATAATTTATCACACAATGTCAACTACATTTGACAATAAAAGAAATTCAGGTTCAGTTCATTCACTTAGTCATGACCAACTCTTTGAGACAATAAAAGAAAGTACAAACAAGAGTAGAAGAAAACAGGATAAACCAAGAGTCTCTGTAAACCCCAAGTATAAAGGGTTATCTAACTTCTCAAATATTCTAGATAGTGCTACTCAGCCATTGAAAGAATACATTTGAATCAGTTCTAACGAGGTGGATGAAACTGGAGCCTATTATACAGAGTGAAGTAAGCCAGAAAGAAAAACACCAATACAGTATCAGTTCAGTTCAGTCGCTCAGTCATGTCCGACTCTTTGCGACCCCATGAATCGCAGCACGCCAGGCCTCCCTGTCCATCACCAACTCCAGGAGTTCACTCAGACTCATGTCCATCAAGTTAGTGATGCCATCCAGCTATCTCATCCTCGGTCGTCCCCTTCTCCTCCTGCCCCCAGTCCCTCCCAGCATCAGAGTCTTTTCCAATGAGTCAACTCTTTGCATGAGGTGGCCAAAGTACTGGAGTTTCAGCCTCAGCATCATTCCTTCCAAAGAAATCCCAGGGTTGATCTCCTTCAGAATGGACTGGTTGGATCTCTTTGCAGTGCAAGGGACTCTCAAGAGTCTTCTCCAACACCACAGTTCAAAAGCATCAATTCTTCGGCGCTCAGCCTTCTTCACAGTCCAACTCTCACATCCATACATGACCACAGGAAAAACCATAGCCTTGACTAGATGGACCTTAGTCGGCAAAGTAATGTCTCTGCTTTTGAATCATATATATGGAATTTAGAAAGATGGTAACGATAACCCTGTATGCGAGACAGCAAAAGAGACGCAGACATATAGAACAGTCTTTTGGACTCTGTGGGAGAGGGTAAGGGTGGGATGATTTGGGAGAGTGGCATTGAAACATGTATAATATCATATATGAAACGAATAGCCAGTCCAGGTTCGATGCATGATACTGGATGCTTGGGGCTGGTGCACTGGGACGACCCAGAGAGATGGTACGGGGAGGGAGGAGGGAGGGGGGTTCAGGATGGGGAACATGTGTATACCTGTGGCAGATTCATGTTGATGTATGACAAAACCAATACAGTATTATAAAGTAATTAACCTCCAATTAAAATAAGTAAAAATATAAAACAAAACAGATGGAAATACTAACAAAAAGAAAAAAAAAATAGTTAAAAGAGGAGATGGGAAGCTATATTTCAATCAAAGAGAGGAACTCCAGGAAACTTTAACAGCTTTTGTTGTTTAGTTGCTACATCATGACCAACTCTTCACAACCCCATAGCCTGTGGCTAGCCAGGCTCCTCTGCCTGTGGGATTTTCCAGGCAAGAATCCTGAGTTGGCATTTCTTCCTCCAGGTGATTTTCCCCACCCAGGGACTGAATCCAAGTCTCTTGCATTGCAGGTGAGTTCATTGCAGGTGGGTACTTTATCCCTGAGCCACTGGGGAATTAATACAGATTGCTGTTATGGAAGTTCTTCCAGTTATTTTATTATAGGCATCACTGGCCATAGGAGTTAAATAGATCCACAGTAGAAGGGATAATCTAGCAATTAAATAATCTATACTCCATAATGTTTAACTCAGTCATTTCCAATGACTGTAGGCAAAATGTAACTGGAATAAGAGAGAATTTATTGGAGTGTTTGATTATTTAATCCTTTTATATATGCCAGTTGTTGTTGTTGTTCAGTCACTGAGTCTTGTACAAGTCCTTAGGACCCCATGGACTGCAGTATGCCAGGCTGCCTCTCTTCCCAGAAGACAGAAAGACTTCTGTCCTTCACTATCTCCAGACTCAATCTCAAAAAATATTTGAAGCCACTTACAATAACCTTATATGTATGAGGTTATTGTGTGTGTGTTTGTATGTGTGTATATATATATATACAAACAGAAAAATATAAATTTAAATATCTAGGGAATGTAAAGCTAGAACAGATGCCAGAATTGGGGCAGGAGGAGGGGTGTTCATATAGATTTAGAATATAAGGGTGAACGGTATTTTTATATTTGAATCTCAAATTTAAAATTGTCTCACTGAAGAAAAATGTTTATATGTATATATACACATGCATGTCTGTATCTATGGTGAGCACAGGTATATTTTTCTCACAGCTACACAATGGGTACACACACACACACATACATACACACACATACAGTAGCATATACATATTCACACCCATGCACATGTGATTGAGTTCTAATTCCTAAAATAAGTTGTTTAAATGAAAATTTCCATTTAGAGGATCTGAAAGGTGTAATAAACAGTGGTTTCTGTTTTTGCTTTTTTTCCTAACTCTGTTTCATATACTGTCAATCATACATGTGAATATTTAATCATCAGTTCATTCACTCAGGTATCAGGTGTCCATTGGCTAATGTATCAGAGGTAACATGCTAAGTACTTACAAGCAGTAGTGAGCAAATTAGATATGTTTTTATATGTATGGGTTTGGTCTTACTTAGAAAACTAATTGTATAATCACATACACAAAGCATACATTTATATCCACACAGATTTATATCTATAGAACTCTATATATCTAGGTCTGTCTCTCCATCTCTCCTTTTCTATCCATCTGGCTCTTTCTTTCTATATATTTATAGATATATACTGATAGTTATAGATAAAGTTATAGATTTAAATTTATCCATTTACCTATCTATCTAAATACTAGGTCTGTGTTGACACAGACTTGGGGTAGTGTATTTATATATAGACATACAGATATATATTTATGCATATCTACAACTATATCTATGATATTATTAAATCCATGTTTACATTCTTCAAGGAAATGGGACTTTTCACAATACATTATACTTTAAATTAACAAAAAGATATTCACATATATGGTATGTCTTTTTATCATAGATTATGATATAAAAATAAAAAATATTTCAACCGTTATGTTGAAATCAATGTTAAAATGGAAACTAATGACGATTTTTTCCTTAGTTTACTATAACTCATTTTATGTTTTCACTTTTCTCTGTCATCCATTCTTGACCAGATGGGTTATGCCTTGTAACATAATGCACACTCCAAATGCAAATATTCTGTTCTCTTAGTTCTAAATATTGTTCACAGATAACTATTAGATACCTAAGCAAATGAATCAATTAAATTTAATTCAATGATTATTAGTTAAGCTGAATGAATAAAAAAATAAATGTTAACAATTAATTACAAGAATCATGAAGCTTACATGCAATCCACCTGGAAAAACAGAAGTTCCAACTATGAGTATTTCAGTTAAGTATAAGACAATAATACATAGATCACCTTGAAGTTTGCTAATGTGCAATGTAAGGATAAAAATCCAGGAGATAGGGAAATTCACACCAAGCATTGAAACAATGAAAGAAGGGTGCTATAGTTCAAAAAATGATTTAAAAGACATGGCTTATTTTTATTTTTTTTCTTCTGGATAAAACTATCTTCATCTTCCATTTCACTGGCAACTGCCACTCAGATTATTCTAATTCCTACATATTTTAAAATAAAATTATTCTAATTCCTACATATTTTAAAAGACACTTGTTCCTTGGAAATAAAACATAGATAGCATATTAAAAAGCAGAGACATCACTTCATTGACTAAGATCTGTATAGTCAAAGGTATGATTTTTTCCAGTAGTCATGTACAGATGTGAGGGATGGACCCTAAAGAGGACTGAGTGCTGAAGAATTAATGCTTTCAAACTGTGCTATTGAATACTCTTGAGAGTCCCTTGGACAACAAGGAGATTAAACCAGTCAATCCCAAAGAAAATTGACCCTGAATATTCACTGGAAGGACTGATGCTGAAAGTGGAAGCTCCAATTCTTTGTCCACCTGATGCAAAGAGCCGACTCATTGGAAAAGACCCTGATGCTGGGAAAGATTGAGGGCACGAGGAGAAGGGTATGACAGAGGATGAGATGGTTGGATGGTATCACCAGTTCAATGGACATGAGTTTGAGCAAACTCCGGGGGCATGGTAAAGGACTGGGAAGCTTGGCGTGCTGCAGTTCATGGGGTCACAAAGAGTCAGACATGACTTAGCAACTGTACAACAAAATATTTTCAAATAACTCATGGCTGTAATTTCTTGATTTCTCTCATATGCATATATAACCTATATATATTATATACACATGATCCTATAATTTATATAATTCCATTTTATATTCTCCTTTTTTCTCTTAAAAGTACTGTTTACTCTCATCTTTTCCCAGTTGTTTCTGTATGTTAGCCTCTATATTTTACATTTTGAAGAAGCAAATGATGCTTTTCTCTCTTCCTGTGCAACCTGGTATTTTTGCTGCTGCTCTCAGCATTGTGTATCTAGACTATGACAACCAAGATATTTACTTATTCTGAAAGCCAATTACATTAATATTCTTTATCTCGTTGTTCAGTGCCTCATAAGGACAAACATGCCATAAAACAGTAAGTATAAATCAAATTTAAGTGTACTGCAGAGGTAATGGGGATTGTAAAAATGTCATGCTTTGGCACTGTTTGAGTGGAGACTGACCCATTATCATATTAAAGTGATAAAAATCTATGTGATAAAACACATAAAGGCTGTAACACTTTTGATTCTTGGTAACTCAGAAGATTTTAGATCAAAGCTATAGTGGCAGATTGACTCTCAATAATTAAAAATAAAAAATAAAATAACTTGAACCCTCAACAAAATTGGGGAATTTTAAAATATTTATTTTCCTGTGCATGAGATTTAGATTTATGAAACCAAGTAACCTATATTAATGTGTAATACATTTATGAGGACATGTTTAGATAATTTTTTCTACAATCTTTAATTTGCTATATAAAATAACAAGGAACAGAGGAAATGTTTGGAAGCATTTTTGAGTTACCTTCAGAAAAATGTGGTATCCAGAATGAACCAATTTCACATTAAATAAACAAAAACAAACATATAGTTGTTGACACAATATGTTGACATACGGCTCAGTCAACACACAATGTTAATGTCTAGTTGAATTGAAAGCAGATAACTGAGACTTATTAATTACAACTTGAAAAAAATCACAAATGTTATTACAGACCAGCAGTGAAAACTAACAAATTTCTCCCAGGAATATTAAAATCCTCCCAAAATAAAAAAATGAAAAACAGAAACAAAAAGCTATAACTTTTCCAGCTTCAAGTAATTTCATCCAATAATGAGATATTGCATCCTTCATCACTGTCCCATTAGTTGGCTCTTTTGGTCAACAAAAATTACATCAATAATACTGCTGACTTCAGAAGCTTTTTGCTGACCTCAGAAGCTTTAAGTAAAAGACAGTTGTGTTGAAAGCATCTAATTGTGTGGCATACAAACACCTCATTATGAAATCAACATGAAATTAGGTATATGCACACAGAAATAGGGAAACTAGTAGCTTTCTTGCCCAAATATCTACTTAGTTACAAATTATAGCTTATTGTTAAATAGACACAATAAGGAATGTACTTCCTAAACACATACCATGCTCTAACTAAAACTTAAGAAGACTATTAGAACAAAAATGATTCACATATGACCTTACCCAAATTTTACTTTCAATAAGAACAGCTGAACTAAACGATGCATTCTATTACAAACATTAATTTTTAAAATGGAGAAATTATTATTTGCTTTTTACAGAGGGATGTGCATGAATCAAATATACTTTTACAGCAATTACTAATGCTGTAACACACTACATTTTTGGTTGAATACTTCAGACATAGCTTAGTTTTCAAATCATTCAAACCTGGTGGTAAAGCAGCACTAAAGGAAGGATAAGCTATTGACTTTTTTGGACCAAATTTTCTCAGAGTGGGGAAACACTAGATGATGCAAGACTGGTGATAGGCAGGTACAAGACCAGTTCAGTTCAGTTCAGTCGCTCAGTCATGTCTGACTCTTTGCGATACCACGAATCGCAGCACGCCAGGCCTCCCTGTCCATCTCCAACTCCCAGAGTTCACTCAAACTCATGTCCATCAAGTCAGTGATGCCATCCAGCCATCTCATCCTCGGTCGTCCCCTTCTCCTGCTGCCCCCAATCCCTCCCAGCATCAGGGTCTTTTTCAATGAGTAACTCTTTGCATGAGGTGGCCAGAGTACTGGAGCTTCAGCTTCAGCATCAGTCCTTCCAAAGAACACCTAGGACTGATCTCCTTTCGGATGGACTGGTTGGATCTCCTTGCAGTCCAAGGGATTCTCAAGAGTATTCTCCAAACCACAGTTATATATTTGAAACAGTTCTAATGAGATGGATAAAACTAGAGCCGATTATACAGAGTGAAGTAAGCCAGAAAGAAAAACACCAATACAGTATACTGACACATATATATGGAATTTAGAAATATGGTAATGATAACCCTGTATGTGAGACGGCAAAAGAGACACAGATGTATAGAATGGACTTTTGCACTCTGAGGGAGAGGGAGAGGGTGGGATGATGTGGGAGAATGGCATTGAAACATGTATACATACTATCATGTAAGAAACGAATCGCTAGTCTATGTTCAGTGCACGATACAGGATGCTTGGGGCTGGTGCACGGGGGTGATCCAGAGGGATGATATCGGGTGGGAGGTGGGAGCGGGGTTCAGGATTGGGAAATTATGTACACCCATGGCGGATTCATGTCAATATATGGCAAAACCAATACAGTATTGTAAAGTAAAATAAAAATAAAATTTTAAAAAAAAGCATCAATTCTTTGGCTCTCAGCCTTCTTCACAGTCCAACTCTGACATCCATACATGACCACAGGAAAAACCATAGCCTTGACTAGACGGACATTTGTTGGCAAAGTAATGTCTCTGCTTTTGAATATGCTATCTAGGTTAGTCATATCTTTCCTTCCAAGGAGTAAGCGTCTTTTAATTTCATGGCTGCAGTCACCATCTGCAGTGATTTTGGAGCCCCAAAAAATAAAGTCTGACACCGTTTCCACTGGTTCTCCATCTATTTCCCATGGAGTCATGGGACTGGATGCCATGATCTTCGTTTCCTGGATGTTGAGCTTTAAGCCAACTTTTTCGTTCTCCTCTTTCACTTTCATCAAGAGGCCTTTTAGTTCCTCTTCACTTTCTGCCATAATGGTGGTGTCATCTGCATATCTGAGGTTATTGATATTTCTCCCAGCAATCTTGATTCCAGCTTGTGCTTCTTCCAGTCCAGAGTTTCTCATGATGTATTCTGCAAATATAACTTAAATAAGCAGGGTGACAATATACAGCCTTGACGTACTCCTTTTTCTATGTGAAACCAGTCTGTTGTTCCATGTCCTCTTCTAACTGTTGCTTCCTGACCTGCATATAGGTTTCTCAAGAGGCAGGTCAGATGGTCTGGTATTTCCTTCTCTTTCAGAATTTTACAGTTTATTGTGATCCACACAGTCAAAGGCTTTGGCATAGTCAATGAAGCAGAAATTGATGTTTTTCTGGAACTCTGTTGCTTTTTCAATGATCTAGAGGATGTTGGCAATTTGATTTCTGGTTCCTTTGCCTTTTCTAAAAGCAGCTTGAACATCTGGAAGTTCATGCTTCACGTTTTGCTGAAGCCTGGCTTGGAGAATTTTGAACATTATTTTACTAGCATGTGAGATCAGTGCAGTTGTGTGGTAGTTTGAGCATTCTTTGGCATTGCCTTTCTTTGGGCTTGGAATGAAAACTGACATTTTCCAGCCTTTTGGCCACTGCTGAGTTTTCCAAATTTTCTGGCATACTGAGTGCAGCACTTTGACAGCATCATCTTTCAGGATTTGAAATAACTCAACTGGGATTCCACCATCTCCACTAGCTTTGTTCGTAGTGATGCTTCCTAAGGCCCACTTGACTTCACATTCTAGGATGTCTGGCTCTAGGTGAGTAATCACACCATCATGATTATCTGGGTCATGAAGATCTTTTTTGTATAGTTCTTCTGTGTATTCTTGCCACCTCTTCTTAAAATCTTCTGCTTCTGTTAGGTCCATACCATTTCTGTCTTTTATCAAGCCCATCTTTGCATGAAATGTTCCCTTGGTATCTCTAATTTTCTTGAAGAGATCTCTAGTCTTTCCCATTCTGTTATTTCCCTCTATTTCTTTGCATTGATCACTGAGAAAGGCTTTCTTATCTCTCCTTGCTATTCTTTGGAACTGTGCATTCAGACGCTTATATCTTTCCTTTTCTCCTTTGCTTTTCACTTCTCTTCTTTTCACAGTTTTTTATAAAGCCTCCCCAGACAGCCATTTTGCTTTTTGCATTTCTTTTCCATGGGGATGGTCTTGATCCCTGTCTCCTGTACAATGACCTGAACCTCCATCCATAGTTCATCAGGCACTCTATCAGATCTAGTCCCTTAAATCTATTTCTCACTTCCACTGTATAATCATAAGGGATTTGATTTAGGTCATACCTGAATGGTCTTGTGGTTTTCCATACTTTCTTCAATTTAAGTCTGAATTTGGCAATAAGGAGTTGATGATCTGAGCCACAGTCAGCTCCCAGTCTTGTTTTTGCTGACTGTATAGAGCTTCTCCATCTTTGGCTGCAAAGAATATAATCAATCTGATTTTGGTGTTGGCCATCTGTTGATGTCCATGTGTAGAGTCTTCTCTTGTGTTGTTGGAAGAGGGTGTTTGCTATGACAAGTTATAAGTTATGATAGTTACATGATATCTGTTATTAATTTAAGCTTTTCCATTTCGGGACACAATTCTCTATGTTTTTTCTTACATTTCTTCACATCTTATCAAGCAAAGACACTGACAACTTCCTTTTCACATTGTCTGTTCAAGAACAATTAAATAGTGAAAACCTGGATGACGGAAATAGTGTTATTAACACTTTCCAGAGCAAAGGGCTCCCTCCAGGTAAAGATCAAGCAGGTTTATTAAAGCATATTATCAAATGTGCATAGGCTGCATTAGATTCTTTGGCTCTCACACAAATGCACTGTGTATGGGGTATCCACGTATTTTCATTCACGTTTCTGCTATAGCATTAAGAAGACATGGCAAGCCACCATGAGCACAAGGCTTATGCTTTTTGCTCTGCAGTGAGTAATAAAGATCTTTGGGAATCTCATGTATCTTGTCAGTATATTATGAAACTGTCAAGTTAATATATTTTCTTGTAGGTAAAATAAAATCTTAGGCCCTCTCCAGTTCTTGATAAATTGATAAATTCATTGATAAGTTCATTGATAAATTCCTAGTTGTTGTCAGATGATGGTAACTTAGACAATTGGGCCCAAATCTTAGGGATTCCCCAGTTGGTAAAGACTTTGCCTGCAATGCAGGAGACCCAGGTTCAATTCCTGGGTGGGAAAGATCCCCTCGAGAAGGAAATGGCCATCCACTCAGTATTCTTGCCTGGAGAATCCCATGGACACAGAAGCCTGGCAGACTACAGTCCATGGGGTCACAAGAGTTAAATATGATTTAGCGACTAAACCACCATGGGCCCAAATCTACCCAATATGGCAACAAATTTATTTTTTTTAATGCAAATAAGGAGTTATAATGTGCCCAAGGCCTGCTACAGTTTACAGTCTAGACATGAAGTTTTGATTGGTTTCCCTGGTGGCTCAGTGGTAAAGAATTTGCCTGTCCATGAAGGACATGCGGGTTCAAACACTGGCTCAGGAAGATTCCCCTGGGGAAGGAAATGGCAATCCACTCCAGTATTCTTGTGTAAAAGAGATCACATGGGCAGCGGGAACTGGTGGGCTGTAGTCCATGAGGCAGAGAGAGCTGGACATGACTGAGAGGCTGAGCACACAAGCACAAGCTCACACAATAAACAAATGAGGGTCTTCCCTGAAAGCACAGTGGTCAACAATCTGCTTGCCAATGCAGGAGTTGCGGGTTTGATCCATGGGTCTGGAAGATTCCCTGGAGAAGGAAATGGTAATCCACTTCAGTGTTCTTGCCTGGGAAATTCCACTGATAGACGGAGCCTGGAGGGCTATAGACCATAGGGTGGCAAAGACTTGGACACAACTTAGTAACTAAACAACAAATAAGCAAATGGTCACGTCATAGTAAAAATAAAAACTGTTTTAGCTGAATTTTAAACTGATTGAGATCTACACAGTTACATAAATTCTACTTCAGAGTCAGAATTCAACAAAGCAAATCATCTCAAAAATTGTTGTATTTTGGAAGGCATATTCAAAATGACGGAGAAGGCAATGGCAACCCACTCCAGTACTCTTGCCTGGAAAATCTCATGGATGGAGGAGCCTGGCAGGCTGCAGTCCATGGGGTCGCGAAGTCGGACACGACTGAGTGACTTCACTTTCACTTTTTACTTTCATGCATTGGAGAAGGAAACGGCAACCCACTCCAGTGTTCTTGCCTGGCGAATCCCAGGGGCGGGGGAGTCTGGTGGGCTGCCGTCTATGGGATCGCACAGAGTCGGACACGACTGAAGTGACTTAGCAGCATTCAAAACGAACAAAGAGATAGTGCTTTTGTTTTAGCCTTTTTTTTTTTTTTTTTGGTGGGGAAAAGTATAAACTTCATATGCTAAGGAAGAAAATGTTCCTGATTATTTAGCATATGTGCTAGGAAATAATTGATAGCTTTCTTTTCTTTTAATGAAGTGAAAACCCCCTAACCTGTATGTTCGTGATCACCAAGAGACACTATTGCAAGGAATTGATACTCAGCATGGCTCTACCATTGCCCATATCTGACAGTTTGCTGAAGAAATTTTATCTCCTGTTGCAGACTGAATTGCCTCTCCCCTCCCAGGGTAATTCATATACTGAAGTCCTAACCTCCCCAACTTTGGAATATGACTGTTTTAGTAGAAATAAAGTCTTTAAAGAAGTGAAATAAAGTCTCTAGGGTCGACTGTCATCCAGTGTGAATGGAGTCCTTATAAGAAGAGATTAGGGCGCGGACACAAGGGGAAAGACCATGTGAAGGCACAGAGGAAAGATGGCCACTCATAAACTAAGGTTGGAGTATGCAAGGAAGTAACCCTGCCTACACTTTGATCTCAGACTTCTAGCCTCTTCAACTTTAAGAAAAATATATCCTTTTCTTTAAGCCCCCCAGTTTGTGTTGTTTTTTTGTTTTTTTTGTTTTTTTGTTTTTGCTATGGCACACCTAGTAAACGAATGGCCTTCCCTGGTGGCTCAGATCATAAAATATCTGCTTGCAAGGCAGGAGACCTGGGTTTGATCCCTGGGTCAGGAAGATCCCCTGGAGAAGGGAATGGCAACCCATTCCAGAATTTTTATCTGGAGAATTCTATGGACAGAGGAGCCTGGTAGGCTACAGTCCATGGGATCGCAGAGAGTCAGAAACGATTGAGTGACTAACACTTCACTTCACCTCACAGTAAATGAATACACCTTCCTTATACCTAAATTCTGGCACTGTAGATAAAGAAATAATACTATATATCTTTTTAAAACATTTCTGGGAAATTTATACAATGTAGTACAGTTCAAGCATCTACAATATCTCTAATAGAAATGGGAATGCTCAGTGAACTCTCAGAATCATCTAAGAATTTAAATAGCATCTTATGCTCAAGGAGAAAATCCTGATGATGAGTACCATGTGTCTTACTGACAATACAGTCAAGGGAAACATAACTTGCATGTGTGGAAATGAATAAAGATATTGTATATATCTGATACAGTGATTTAGACCCCAAAGGAGAAGAAGGAAATTTAGAGTACCATATCTAGAGAGAAAAACGTGTGTTGATGGGTATTCTGAAGTTTCAAGGGTAAGAATATTTAGAACTATAAAACAAAGTCAGGATTGTAAGAGAATTTTTCAGTGATGTCTACTTAGTTCAAATATGATATGTAAATAACTAAATGAATATTTATTAAGCCATTCAATGTAGTTGCCCAGAATTCTATAAAGAGGTGTGAGCAACTTATAAAAGTTGGAAACCTAAAAAGTGTTAGTCGTTCAGTTATATCCAACTCTCTGGGACCCCATGGACCCCACTAGGATCCTCTGTCCACAGGATTCTCCAGGCAAAACTACTGGAGTGGGTAGCCATCCTATTCTCCAGGAGATTTTTCTTACCCAGGGATCAAACCCGGGTCTCCCGCACTGCAGGCAGATTCTTTACCATCTGAGCCACCAGGGAAGCCCACATTTATAGAAAAGGGTTTGTTAAAGTTCTAAGAAGATCAGGTTGTCAGAGGAAGGGCGTTTAAAAAACCAAATGCTTATGGTTTACAAATAGAATTGGGTGACATAAGGACACTGTAGTAGTCGCACAAAGGAAAAAGCTTAATGAAATGCAACAGGTATAGGAAGATACAGATGAGATTCTAAACAGAGAAGCAAGTCTTTCTAAAGGATTTCTAAACTGCTGAAGTAGAACTGTAGCTCTCAGACACTGTGTAAAGTATTAGAGAGCACCTCAAGACTATGATCTGTACCCCGTGGCAGGAAATGTTTGGCCATTGTTTTCTTGGTTTGCTTTTCCATCTCCCTTTCAGTTCATAGGAGGGAAGACATTGATACCCTGAGGGACTCTGTTTGGCTGAGCACCTCTCTGGGTTTATATTGACAAATTTGAAAATGGTAAATTTCCTAATGACAAACCTGGTGTCCCTTGATATCAAAGCTTTCAGAACATGGAAAATCTTCTCCATAAAATGAGGGAAAAAATAAAAGTACCTGAAAAGTGAAAGGAGATAAATGAAAAAGAGGTATAAGGAGCAAAGTGAAATTGAAAGAAAGCAGAACAGTTAGCAGTGCCTCTACTTAATCTACCAAGTGATCAATAAATCAGACTAAAACTCACACAGTGGCTTTCACAGAAAAATCTCTAAAGTGAGTGCACACTGTGTTGAATTCTGAAAATAAAGATGACCTCAGGCCATAAGGATGCAGACACTACCTTCACACAAAAGTGAACATCAGAAATCCCAAAAATGCAAAGAGAGTGTCACACATTTATGGGTTATGGAATTGAATGGTGTCAGTCATAGCATACTTGGATTTCCAAAGTGATGCCAAAGGACCACTTCCTGATAGCTAATTTAGAGTTGAAAGGGCAAGACAGAAGGCAACAGGGTAAGATGGTTATGGTCATATGTATCCCAGCAATGGTTGTTTATGCTTTAAATACTAATAATTAAAAGCATGTTTAAGTTTTCATAGCTAATCTTTGCTATTGATGTTGGGCATAAGGTATGAAAAGGATAATTCTGCTATCCATATTGAAATTTAGTGCTAGAATGGTAGTTATTTTGGAAAAAAAGTTTTGCTTAGCTCAAAATAATATTCTTTTTAAGGACCATGGGACTCCATTGTTCCAAGGACAAGAAACAGATTAGGTCATAATTCTATACAAAACTATTCTCTATACATGCTATAATCTGCATGCATTTGAATTTTCAGCAAAAATATTTCTTTCCAAACAACCCCAAACACATAGCTATGAGAAAAAAATAGAACTGATTTATTGGCAAGAAGTACCAAGGAAAGGACTCTTAATTTAAATGTATTTTATATAACCACAAAGGTAATTCATACATTATCTGATCATGTACAAAGAAATCTGTGAGAGAACAAGAAAAGTAACTATCTTATAGAAGATAATGCTCTGATTTCTGGTGTGATTAGGACAATATCAGCCATGTCTTTCTATGATGGCCATATCTGAAATTATTCAAGATTTAATGAAATCAAATTTTAGACCAGTGATAATTCATAGCTTTATATCTCTTAATTATGTTTGAATATTCTACAACACATTATTTTAATCTACTTACACATGTACAGTATAAGCTATTATTTATACATACACAAATACAAAACACATGCCTAAATCTTAATATACAAGCCTAAATATACATGCCTAAATCTTAATATACAAGGAGTAACAAGATTTTATCTTTTCTTTGTTGGCTATCAAATTTAAGTTAAAGCTGCTTATTAACTAATTTTTATATACAGCTTTTGTGTTGTGCTTCCAATTGCCATTATGAATGCAAAATAGCTTTGCCTCATCATTGCTCAGAATTTGTTCGGAAAATGGACACACAAGTCATTGTACCCTTTGAAAACTATGTCTGAAAATGGAGTTTGGGTCATGAGATGAATGGAATAGAAGGACGGATTAACTGTAGAAAATTGAGTCTCTATAAAATTATTATGTCTTTTAAAATTGTCAAATATTGAGTTAAACAAAAAACTAAGAAATAGTTATTGCTTTCCTTGTCAGTATATCTTCTATTTATATCAGGCAAAAAGAAATGGCAGAAATGACAAGATTAATTAATTGATTAAACAAATACTTGTGCTCTAATTCAGTTCCAACTTCTATATTAGGTAAAATACAAAGCAGTAGTTGTCATGTTTTTAATGTTACACTGTAGTATTATGTCTTTTAAAATTGTCAAATATTGAGTTAAACAAAAAACTAAGAAATAGTTATTGCTTTCCTTGTCAGTATATCTTCTATTTATATCAGGCAAAAAGAAATGGCAGAAATGACAAGATTAATTAATTGATTAAACAAATACTTGTGCTCTAATTCAGTTCCAACTTCTATATTAGGTAAAATACAAAGCAGTAGTTGTCATGTTTTTAATGTTATATTGTAGATAATGACAGGAAGGTAAAAGATAATTATATTTCAGTAGAATAAATACCAGTGGAAATGATTTTTATGGAGCTGATTGCTGTATTAGGAAATGTTTATAGGAATGAGAATCGCAAGTGTGAAAGGATATTTATAGCCATGTGGTGTCTATGTTTGTGTTTTCAGTAGCTTCAGTTGTGTCTGACTCTTTGTGACCCTATGGACTGTAGCCCGCCAGGCGTATCTGTCCATGGCATTCACCAGGCAAGAATACTGGAATGTATTTCCATGCCCTCCTCCAGGGGATCTTCCTGATCCAGAGATTAAACCTGCATCTCTTACGTTTCCTGCATTGGCAGGCAGGATCTTAACCACTAGTGCCACCTGGTAGGTCCATTTATAGCCATGAATCATTGCAAAATTAATTATTTTGAAATATGTATTGCAAATATTTTCCCTCAAACTTTTATCATTGTAAAATCACGCTGCTGCTGCTGCTGCTGTTGCTTCAGTCGTCTCCAACTCTGTGCGACCCCATAGACGGCAGCCTACCAGGCTCCCCCGTCCCTGGGATTCTCTAGGCAGGAACACTGGAGTGGGTTGCCATTTCCTTCTCCAATGCATGAAAGTGAATCATGAATGCCTGTCAAGTCTGATATAATGTAAACACTAGAATTAAGAAGCAAGAATTCAGCCTCCATATCTAGCTCTGCCAGTATCTATTATGTTGTTCTTATGAAGATTTCTTCATTTAAAAAAAAAGGGCATCACTGTACTTCATCAGGGTCTGAGGAGCTCTCAGATGGCCCAGAGATATCCAAGTCCCCAGAGAAAACTAATTACTACCCTTGCTTTACTAAGAGCAAATCTCCTTTGATCTATTTTCCATAATGACTGGAAAATATTTTCCCTGGAAATAACAGTTCCATTGGTTAAATTAATTGGAAAAGCAGTAAATGATGATATCTATGTCCTTGCTAATCCAAACACGATGAGATTCTAACAAACTGCAAAACTTTCTATGACAATCAGGCCAACAAATGTCAGAGTAAACAAATTAATTGTTTTGAATAAAACAACCTAAAATCAGAAAAATAACATCTGTAATCAAATCAAGGACATTTGATATGCTTTTAGTGTTGTATCTATTTATATGGATATTCAAAGTAGAAAAGCTGAATGACACGTATATTATTTGTTAGGTAAGATTAAGATTCACTCTGTCTTTGTTGTAAGTGTAAGAACATGGAAATTTTTACTCTAAGTCTTTACTGAAAAAACTATACCATATGCAATCCAAAATGTAGAAACTTAGAGATGCAGTCTTTTTTTTATTTTTTTTAACTTTGGAGGAGTTGTTCTATCACACTCCAAACCACTGAATCCCTAAAATTTTGGTTAATGTGGCTGAAACTGAAGGGTTTATAATTCAATTTATGGCTGACAAAGGTCTGTATACTCAAGACTATGGTCTTTCCAGGAGTCATGTACGTATGTGAGAACTGGACCATAAAGAAAGTTAAGCACTGAAGAAGTGATGCTTTTGAACTATGGTGCTGGAGAAGACTCTTGAGAGTCCCTTGGACTGCAAGGAGAACAAACCAGTCAGTTTTAAAGGAAATGAACCCCGAATACTCATTGATAGGACTGATCCTAAAGCTGAAGCTCTAATAATTTGGCCACTTGATGCAGACAGCCAAATCACTGGACAAATCCTGATGCTGGGAAACAATGACGGCAGAAGGAGAAGGGGATGATACAGGATGAGATGGCTGGATGCCATCACCAATTCAATGGACATAAACTTAGGCAAATTCTAGGAGATGGTGAGGGCCAGGGAAGCCTGGCATGCTGCAGTCTGTGGGGTTATAAAGAGTCGGACATGACTTGGCAACTGAATAAAAATGTCTGTCATCATGGCATCTAGCATACTATGGCACCTCTGGCTTAATCCCAGTCAATAAACATTATCTTCTTGGCATATTGCATTCATGTGATATTATGGTATTCCTCAGGATATTTAAGTGGTCTAGATCTTTTGTGGCTATATTATGACAGAGGGTAAGAGATTTAGCATAAACCTAATTCAAAACTGTGAGTAAATACTGACATCCATTCAATACAAGTGATACTGTTTCTGATTCTCTCTTCTAAATAGAAAGCAATACATTTGTCATATCACTGGCCACATATCATATACCTGAGGTCTTATTAATCTGTTTGAGCAAGAACACACTGTGTTCTGAAGGACTGGTCTGATGTGGATTGCCACTGGTTCCATAATCATCCTCCTGGATCCCTCTCATGTCTATAGAAATCAGACATGTCCATTAAATGTAAATATAAGGACAGCCATTCTTACATCATTCAGATCTTTAAAGGTGAAACTTATGACCACGATCTTCATTTTCTTCCACTCTGAGATGCAATATGACATTTACTCTCTTGGCTGGTGAGAATAGATCCAGAGGCTTCCACTTGGCCTTCTCTCTATGACAGCTCTTACACGACTCATCAAGGATTTAGTGTAAGGACTACACATCCGGGGGCTAGGAAAACTACAAGTGGGTGAATCATTGAACCAGTGAACTTTATCTGGGACTCCATTTATTAATTAGGCCCCTGTATGATCCTACTCTAAGAGGATGTAGGACTGATGCTTCAGATCTCTGGTTGTCAATATCAACTCAGATGCATCATGCAACATTCTTGAAATGTCCTAGTGTTTCCCTGTCCAAATAATAAATTTGATGAAATAAATGGCTATAGATTTATTCGGGTGCAAGCCTGGAATAATCATCATAAGATATACTTGCTGCAGTGTTGTGGGGTCATATCTCTTGGGAGCTGACTACATTTTCAATCAATAATTTTTGTATCTGAATACTGGCTCCAACTAAGGAAGTACTGTGACTTATTAATACAGAAGTTGCCATAAACATTTTGCTCTTAAATTCATGCTTTCTTCTAGTTGCAAATGTTAAGCAGCATCTTCACTCACTACATGTATCTTACCCCAGTAACATCATTGTGTTCACATTAACCATCTCTAGAACACTCTGCAGGTGTAGTCTCATGGAAGCACCTGTCAGTTCAGTTCAGTTCAGTCGCTCAGTCGTGTCCGACTCTTTGCGACCCCATGAATTGCAGCACGCCAGGCCTCCCTGTTCATTACCATCTCTCGGAGTTCACTCAGACTCACATCCATCGAGTCCGTGATGCCATCCAGCCATCTCATCCTCTGTTGTCCCCTTCTCCTCCTGCCCCCAATCCCTCCCAGCATCAGAGTCTTTTCCAATGAGTCAACTCTTCGCATGAGGTGGCCAAAGTACTGGAGTTTCAGCTTTAGCATCATTCCTTCCAAAGAAATCCCAGGGTTGATCT
>SJYT01017856.1:0-10703 GCA_006410635.1 Cephalophus harveyi | reverse complement strand
ATCTCTCCATCTGTTTGTGTCATCTTTGATTTCTTTCATCGGTGTCATAATTTTCTGCATACAGGTCTTTAATCCCTTTAGGTAGGTTTATTCCTAGGTATTTTTCAAAAGAACTAGGCCAAAAAGTTTCACAATTTGTATGGAAAACACAAAAGACCCTGAGTAGCCAAAGCAATCTTGGGAAAGAAAAATGGAACTACTGGAATCAATCTCCTCGACTTCAGACTACTACAAAGTCACAGTCATCAAGAAAATATGGTACTGGCACACACACACACACAATAAACCAGAAATCTAGACTAATGGAACAAAATAGAAAGCCTAGAGATAAACCACATACCAATGGGTACCTTATCTTTGACAAAGGAGGAAAGAATACACAATGGAGAAAAGACAGCCTCTTCAACAAGTGCAGCTAGGACAACTGGACAGCTACATGTAAAAGAATGGATTAGAACACTTCCTAACACCATACACGAATATGAATTCAAAATGGATTAAAAACTTAAATGTAAGGCCAGAAGCTATAAAACTCTTAGAGGAAAACATAGGTAGAACACTCTGACATAAATCAAAGCAAGACCCTCTTTGACCCACCTCCTAGCTCAATGGAAATAAAAACAAAAATAAACAAAAGGGATATAATTAAATTTACAAGTTTTGCACAGCAAAGGAAACTATAAACAAGATGAAAAGACAACCCTTAGAACAGAAGAAAATAATTGCAAATGAAACAATCAACAAAGGATTAATTTCCAAAATATATAAGCGGCTCATGCAATTCAATATTAGAAAAACAAGCAATCCNCAGGGAGTGGTGGAGAAGTCAGGGTGAGAGGAGACTGGCCCACGAGGCAGGCAAGAACTCTGTACAATGGGTCGGGCAGTTATTACTCAAGTAAAGAGCATGCACACTTGAGAAATTTCAGGTTTTATTTTATTGATTTATTTTTTTGCCCTGCCATGTGGCTTGTGGGATCTTAGTTCCCCTACCAGGAAAGGAATCCATGCCCCTATCATGGATGCATGTCTTAACCACTGGACCACCGGGGAAGTCCCAAGAAATTGAAGGTTTTAAACAGTTTTCAAGCATGCCACTCAGGTGGGTACAGGTGGCAAAGCAAAACGTCTCAGTTTCTCCAAAGTGTGCTTTATGGGATGCAATGTGTCCTATTTGGGAGGGAAAACGGTACAGCCAAGAGGTTTAGGGATGACTAAATTAAACTAAGTTAAGCAGGTTTCTGTACTGTAGGGCTTGCCAGAGTGAGACACCAAGAGGAACCTATAGTTTTAGCATTTCCCAAACTTATTTGGCCCAAGGAGTCTTTTTCCTCAAGGACTGTCTGTAGGACCAGTATTCTGTGGAACACACTTTGGGAACCACCAGCCTGGACCATTTCCTTCATTTAAAGATGCTCTTGGACCTTTCAAGTTGTACTCTACCCTGTCATGCTATAAAACTTAAATAATGGTGGAGTGAAATTATTTTTCCAAGGAGAAACTGAAGCATGGGCTAAAGTCTCACTTCAGATCTAGAGATGGGCTTCTTGACCTGCTCAAATATTCCCCTTCTAAGTGCAGGTCCAAGCTCTACATACCCTAACATCTTTCCCAACCACTGAATCTAAAGAAACCGCAGCCCTGCTTATGGAGAAACCTGTGTCCTGAACCATTCACATGGTACAAATAGATGGTGGGGGAGTTGTCCCCCCAACTAGACCATGGGTCTTGTCTTTAGTTCTTCACATCCCTTGGGACTGCTTTATTATTTTATCACTGCATATTCATAAACTTGTAATAAATTCTCTATCTAGGGCTGTAACTTATCAACTCTGTTCTTGCCATGTGGCTAGTTATCTCAGAGATCTTGGCTTTCTTTACACCTGATCATCATTACAACACAGATTTAGGTAGCCTGCAGATAAGATTTTGGACATTTTAGACCTGCAATAAATAGCTTATTAGATTTTGCTTTGGATGTCCTATCTTTATCAATCACATGGATGTGGTGTACCTCAGAGTAGTACAAACCAGAAGACCAAAGTGTACAAAGCCAGCGTATTAGACTATTTGCCCCTGTGCCTGGATGGGAGCTTACCTTGCCTTCCAGGGTGGGGTCCTTGCTAGGCCCTTGATAGGGAGCCACGGATTCCCAAGTGACAACCACTGCACTACTGGGCTTGAAAGAGACTTCTGGGAACCCTCTCTGGACACACTCTGCTGCCAGCTGAGTGACAGAGGGAGACAAGTCTTCCCGATAGTAGACTTTCCCCAGGCCATCTGTTGTGTCCAAGTCCGCCAGGAAAGGGGCAACTGCTCCAAAGGTTAGCGGGAAGGTCCCAGGGTGGGTTTCTTTGGCTGGGGGTTCACTCATGGCAATGATGCCATTTGTGGTGACCTGTAAAAAACCAAGCATTGTTAAAAGGAGTGCAGAGACTTAGAACCAAATTTTGTGCATGCTCAGTCATGTCCAACTCTTTATGACCCTATGGGATTATAGCCCACCAGGCTCCTCTGTCCATGAGGTTCTCCAGGCAAAAATCCTGGAGCAGGTTGCCATTTCCTGACCCAGGGATCGAACCCACATCTCCTGCATCTCCTGCACTGGAAGGGGGATTCTTTACCATTGAGCCACCTGGGAAGCCCAACCAAATATTGGGAACCACCCAGATACCCATCAACAAGAGAACAGGTAAATAAATTCTGGTCTTAGCATACAGTGGAATACTATACAGTGATTTTTTAAAATACACAAAACAACATGGGTGAATCTCACACGTATTAAGCTGAGCAAAAGAATTCAGACACAACCATAGTACATGCTATATAATTTCACCTATGTGAGATTCAGATACAACAGAATTGGCAAAAGCCATGATCTGGAATTATAAAACTCAGCATTCTCTTCCTAGAGAGGACAGCCTACTGGAAGGAGCAAGGGCAAGACTCATAGACCTTGGGCCTCCCCTGCTAATCCAGTGGTTAAGAATCTGCCTTGCAATGCTGGTGACACAGGTTCAATTCAGTTGGGGAACTAAGATTCCCACCGGCCTTGGAGCAACTAAGCCCTAACAGCAACTGGAGAGCCCAGGAGCTGCAACTAAGACCTGACTCAGCTAAACAAATACATAAAGAAAAGACTCACAGGACCTGACTCTGGCATATGACTTGGGCAAGGGTCCTAAATGTCAAGTTTTAGGCTTCCTATGTGTGTGCTTTCTGGCACAAAAAGCACCATTCAAACATAAGCCATCATCAAAGCCTGCCTTAATTTACTCAACAGATGAACTAATCATGACAAACCAGGGCTGGGCTAGAGCTGTGGGTCCACAAATGGGCACAACCCAGACTCTGCTTTCAAGGCACCCACAATCCAGAAGGATGTGGAGGACTAACACAAACAGATGATGGGACAATAAGCAAATGAGAGTCAAGAAGTAAATGTGAATGGGCCACGAGGCTGTCATTACTTTCAACAGATTAATGACCTGCATCAATAGCTAACTTTATTGGATGTTTACCAGGTTCCAGACCTCTTATTAATACTGAATCCTCAAAAGAACCCCATAAGAATAGCTATTCCTATTTTTTAAAATTCTGAGGGTCATTTTTATTCTAATAAATTTGCTTTTTCCCCAAATTTTTCAAGATACATGTATTATGTGCATGATCAGAAAACAAAGTTTATATGTAAATAAAAAAACATCAAGATTCCAATGGGAAGCAGGCCAAAGGGTATTTCAAACAGTTTTCAAGAAGAAAGACCAATAAGAGGAACATGTTCCATTTCAACATCACCAGTTATCAAAAGGTGTCAAGAAAAGCAATAAGGTGCAACTTTCAGCTGAGAGTGTTTTTAACAGCTCCGTTAGGCAGATAACAGGCACAGTGTCTGGGGTCCCAAAGATGTTTGCATTTGAATTTCTTCTAAAATAAGAAAAATGAGTATGATAAAGAATCAAACCTCGATTAAGCCTGTCTTTTGCCAATGAAGTTGTCAAATAGAACTTTCACTATTTGTCATGGAGGAAGGACCCAAGAATAGCTGTTGCTATTATCCACATTTTTCTGAAGTGGAAAATAAGGTATTAATAAGTGAATCAATTTGTCCAAAGTTAACAATAAGTGGCAGCACCAGGATTTGAACCCAGGGAGACCAACTCCAAATCGACCCTTCTTAATCAATCACTATGTTCACTTAATTCACTTAGTTCACTGTGTTCACTGAATCACTTAATTCAGCCTTCTTGAAACCAGTTATCAGTTACCACTTCTTGAAATCAGTTATCATGTTTTTTCTTTTTTATCTGCTCCGGATCTTCGTTGCTGCACGAGGGCTTTCTCTAGTTGTGGCAAGCAAGGCTACTTTCTGGGTGCAATGCTTGGGTTTCTCACTGTGGTGGCCTTTCTTGCTGCAGAGCATGGGGCTCTAGAGCTCAGGCTCAGGAGCTGTGGCATATGGGCTCAGGTGCCCCGTGGCATGTGGGATCCTCCAGGACCCGGGATCAAACCCACGTCTCCTGCACTGGCAGGCAGATTCTTAACCACTGGACCACCAGGGAAGTCCAGTTAACATTTCTTGAAACCAGTCTAAAGCCTATGAAGATATTGCTGTGTTCTTACCCAAGTAAAATCCACATTCCCTGGGAAAATGGGGAAGGGACCATAGACCCCTGGTGGTGGGCATGCTTGGGCCTCCTTGAAAAACCGGGCTTAGGATGAGCTTTGAGTCTCTCCTATATCCTTCCGGGGCTTCCCTGGTGACTCAGGGGTAAAGAATCTGCCCGCAGTGTAGGAGATCCAGGGTCAGGAAGATCCCCTGGAGAAGAAAATGGCAACCCACTCCAGTATTCTGGCCTGGAGAATTCCAAGGACAGAGGAACCTGGTAGGCTACAGTTCAAGGGATCACAAAGAATCGGACATGACTGAGTGATTAACACACACATATCCTTCTTAATGCACAGTCCACTGGGGGCAAAGAACACCATACAAGTGGTCTTTTTACTTCTGGAGTCCATGAATTTAAAAAAAAATTCCTGACTGCAATGGGAGTGACTTTGTATATGGCACCCTAGTTTGCACTTCAAGAAGCTACAGACTGGAAGAACAGGAATGCATCGAAGGGAGCTGCAGCTATTCAGCTGATTAGAAGTCCTGTGAGTTTTCCAGGTGACCTCCTTCCCTCCCTCCTCTTCCCATGGCCTCATCTTTCAGTCACTTCAGACCTCATTCCTAGAGGAGGGGGCAGGGGCAGACAAGAAACCCTACAACATGCCAAGAACTAGGTAAAAAGGTTCAGCATTGATGGAGCCAATTTGGGCCCCGGGAAGGGAGAAGAGCGACAGGTTTGGGAGTTACTGTAGACTTAGCAAAACCCTCCCATTTTACCGAAGTTCATGGGCTGTTAAGTGTTCAGGTGACATAATTTCCATCACCACCTGGCACCAGCAATGGTTTTCTGGAAAGCATGGACAGGCTGTGGACAAGGGAGTTGGGGAAGGAGCCTCATCCAGCTGGTCTCTCGCCCTTTTCGCCCCAACCTCATCCAAACATCTCCCAGCACAAACATCCTGATTGGGTTGCCGTGTGGGAGCGTGGGAAACAGCTCACTTTCTCAAACCACCAGAAGTTGGCAGTTACCAGCTGCCAGTGGGAAGCGATCACACGGAGGCCACATACAGACAACTTGGTTTTAAAAAGCTGTTTTCCAGTGAAATTTAAATCAAGCCAACAGTTTTGAAATCGCTCCCGGTGTCTTTTATTATTGAGAATCTGGGCACAGAAATGTTCCTATTTTCACAAGAAATGCTTTAGGAATTGAGGTTTTAGACAAGTATCATGAATCCCTGCCTGCAAATACTTTGGACAAGGACCAGATAACCCTCATTAATATTAGCACTATTAGGAAAATTACTTTTCAGCCAGTTTTATGGTACATTCAACTCACTTCTCTGCGATAATGGAAAAAAAGATGTCATATACAGAACATCCCGCAGTTTTGATTCTTAAACGTCTCAGTGAACACTTTTGATTTTGTTTTTGTTTTCTCCAGATGTAACAGTTAATGGCAGAGCTGATGAACAACGTTCTCTTACATTTGGGTGCCAGTCTCATCTCACAAATCCATCCAGCTTGTAATGCTCCTACTGGACTGGTTCCTTTTCTCAGTCTTTTTAAAGTTGAGTAATTCAATAGCAGGGCAGGCGCACAGAAAGAAGGGCCTAAAAGGCCCCTAGTGGACCGGGAGGAGAGACTGAGTACAACTGAGACAGGCTGGGACCTGGGACCCTCTTTTTGGGCACCTGCACTTGGACCTGGACAAATGCCTCCCCCAGCAACAGAATACAAAGAAACTATAAAGTACTAAAAATAACCACATGCATGGGCAGTTGAGACACATTGTGAACAATAAGATACAAAAGGGGTAACAAACCAAGGGCCACTTCTGAGGAGCCTGGAGCAAAAGCAGGTAACTTGCACATGATCCCTGCACACCGCTTCACCAAGGGGGCGGGCAGACCACACAGGCCTCCCCTGCAGCACCCTCACCGCGTTTAGGGGACCAGTTCACTTCTCTCTAGGAGAGCGAGCAAGGGCACCTGCTTCTTGTTTTTGCTCCCTTGTGCTACATCATGAGTCCCCGTAGAGCCTTGCCTGAGTTTCTTGTCTGGCTTCTTATCAATTTCTATTGATTAAAGAGTCCAAGAACCAGGTGCATAACAGTGTCTTCAAGGGGACGAGACTGCAGACCACAGAGAGGCATGCAGTCCCCCTGTCCAGCTGCCCAGGGCTGTGCCCATAACAGCCACTGATTGACCCAGCTGCGTAAGCCAGGAAACCTGGCCTGATTCCTTCCTCTTTCTCATCCCATGTTCTGTGTGTCTTGTCTCTGAAGTATACAGCACTTTCTCCATCCCTGAGACCACCAGCACCCTCTTCCTCACTTCTTGCATCCACATAATGGGCTATTTCTCACATCTTCCAGGGCTCCACTGAAATAACACCTTCTGAGATTTCTTTGGGTAGTATAGTCATTTTCACAATACTGATTCTTCCAAGAACATGGAATATCTCTCCATCTGTTTGTGTCATCTTTGATTTCTTTCATCGGTGTCATAATTTTCTGCATACAGGTCTTTAATCCCTTTGCTGCTAAGTCGCTTCAGTCGTGTCCGACTCTGTGCGACCCCATAGACGGGAGCCCACCAGGCTCCCCCATCCCTGGGATTCTCTAGGCAAGAACACTGGAGTGGGTTGCCATTTCCTTCTAGGTAGGTTTATTCCTAGGTATTTTTCAAAAGAACTAGACCAAAAAATTTCACAATTTGTATGGAAAACACAAAAGACCCTGAGTAGCCAAAGCAATCTTGGGAAAGAAAAATGGAACTAGTGGAATCAATTTCCTCGACTTCAGACTACTACAAAGTCACAGTCATCAAGAAAATATGGTACTGGCACACACACACACAAAAAAAACCAGAAATCTAGACTAATGGAACAAAATAGAAAGCCTAGAGATAAACCACATACCAATAGGTACCTTATCTTTGACAAAGGAGGAAAGAATACACAATGGAGAAAAGACAGCCTCTTCAACAAGTGCTGCTAGGACAACTGGACAGCTACATGTAAAAGAATGAATTAGAACACTTCCTAACACCATACACGAATATGAATTCAAAATGGATTAAAAACTTAAATGTAAGGCCAGAAGCTATAAAACTCTTAGAGGAAAACATAGGTAGAACACTCTGACATAAATCAAAGCAAGACCCTCTTTGACCCACCTCCTAGCTCAATGGAAATAAAAACAAAAATAAACAAAAGGGATATAATTAAATTTACAAGTTTTGCACAGCAAAGGAAACTATAAACAAGATGAAAAGACAACCCTTAGAACAGAAGAAAATAATTGCAAATGAAACAATCAACAAAGGATTAATTTCCAAAATATATAAGCGGCTCATGCAATTCAATATTAGAAAAACAAGCAATCCAATTAAAAAAACAAGCAGAAGACCTAAGCAGACACTTCTCCAAAGAAGACACACAGATGGCCAATAAACATACGAAAAGATGCTCAATACCGCTCATTATTAGAGAAGTACAAATCAAAACTACAATGAGGTACCACCTCACACCAGTCAGAATGGCTATCATCAAAAAATCTACAAACTATAAATGCTGGAGAGGNAGTTTTTCATTTCATACAGCTTCTCAGAGCTCCTTTCTATTTGCTAGACTGGATGCTGTCCAATTCAAAACAATTTTTGCTCAAATAAACTCTTAATTTTTAAAATATATGCCTCGGTTTATCTTTTAACAGTTTGCAAATTAGCACCATGGAATCCTGATTCAGGTTCCCTGAGTTGCAATGGCACCAGCACATTCCTTGCTGTAGATTATATAATGCTGCTAAGTCGCTTCAGTCGTGTCCGACTCTGTGAGACCCCATAGATGGCAGCCTACCAGGCTCCCCCGTCCCTGGGATTCTCCAGGCAAGAACACTGGAGTGGGTTGCCATTTCCTTCTCCAATGCATGAAAGTGAAAAGTGAAAGGGAAGTCGCTCAGTCATGTCCGACCCTTAGCATGGACTGCAGCCTACCAGGCTCCTCCATCCATGGGATTTTCAAGGCAAGAGTACTGGAGTGGGGTGCCATTGCCTTCTCCGAGATTATGTAATAGGGAAGAGCAAATCTGACTCCATATTGGATCTTTCTTTTCCTATATCCTTTGTATCCTATTGCTTTTGCTACAAGAATGTTGCCTAGGGCCTATACAGGCATTTTCAAGGCTCTGACCTTTAAAGGTATAACACTTTCCATTCACTAGAGATAAAAAGTTGCAGAACAGAGAATAACATTTGTCTTGTTGGAAGTTTATAGGCACATTGTCACCAAACCTACATGGAGGACTGTTGTAAGAACAAAGGATTCTCACACCAAAAAGTTTGCAGCAACCAACACCCCTTCCTGTTTGGTATAAAAAACAACCTGACTCGGAACTCGGGAAAGATGGTTTTTTGGGACACAAGTCCACCATCTCCTTGGTCTGCTGACTTTCTGAAAAAGCCACTATTCCTTGCCCCAACCACTCTCTCATTTATTGGCTTGTCAAGAAGTAATAAGCAGTATGGGCTTGGACTTGGTAACTATTACATGGCAAAACTCTTGTGAATTTTGGAGTAGGGGCGGGGGGTGGTGCTGTGCCATGTGGCTTGTGGAATCTTAGTTCCCTGACCAGAGATTGAACCTGTGTCCCTTGCAGTGGAAGCTCGGAGTCCTAACCAGTGCACTGCCAGGGAATTTCCAAAACTCTTGTGAATTGAATGTATTCCTGAGAAAGTCTGTCTGAATCATTGAGGGCTAAAGTAGTAATAATATTATTGTCTTAGGGTAACTCTCACCAAATACTGCCTAGCTGAGGTTTTTGGTAGAGTAAATAATACCTTGCTTCTTTATTGAAAAACAGCCACATACAGCACATTGACCAATGTAAACACCTCCCTGAATCCTGCTGACAGTTTACACTGAGAAAAAAGAAGTTCCTTCAGCAAAGGTAATGTTCAGCCCAGCCTAACGTTTTACTAGCACCACTTAACACCCCTGTACAGAACACACCTATTCATTCACCCCAAGGAACACACCAAACACCAGGCTCTTCATCCAGCTGCACCATCAATTACATCACAAAATGCCTCTGGTGAAAATGCAAGCCCCACACAGCTAACAGCTGGATCCACTTACAATCCTTTCAACTCTGTTGACAGTAAGAAGATGTGGGACAGAGCACAAACTCACAATGGAAGAGTGATCTCTATTTTAAAAAGCACTTCCATTCTCCATGCATCTTTAAAGTGAACCTAGAGACACGTGAAGCCTAGGAGAAAATCAAAGGCAGATACTCCAAACATTAAAATTATGTGTTAGATTTCTCACATTTAAGTGCACACTGAGGCAGTGAAATAACATCCATTTTTTGGCTTCTATGAGCCAAGTAGCAGAACCTCAGGGCAGAAAGCAGCCTGCAACACTGAGCGGAAAGCCTTCTTTAGAATAGACGTGGTTAAGAATACTTGAGGTAGGCACAAATAAGAAACAAATGGCACCCTTTTAGAAATGCAAATAGCTGTACTGGGAAGACAATGAAATTGGTAGGAGTTGCAAAAGCAAACTCCAAGGGTGGGAGGAAGCAGGAACCTAAGGTAAAGTAATTTGGGGCCAAGAAGGAAAAGGCAGCAAATGCTTCCTGCTAAGTTTGAGGCCTTTTACTAAAGCTGTTCACATTTTTAAAAGTTTAATACCACCACCCTGCTTTTCAGGTATATGAAACAGATAAAGAAATGACAAGACTTAATTTAGCTTCCAGTCACACAGTCCGCAATAGATGGAACCAAGATTTGAACCCACACCTGCTTGGGTCCACGACCTGCGCTCTTTCTGTTATATTCAGCCATGTAGTTTAGAGAAATTGCGAGCAAAAGTCCTGGAAGCTGCAAAGCTTCATGGGGTGGCTTCATGCTTAGAGGCCGGGCAGCTAGGAAAAGCTAGAAAACAAAAAGGGCCTAAGAAAACAAAAACTTGAGAAAGAAGCCCCTGAAATAGCCTGAACTAGTAACAGTCAAGGTGGTGGAGATTGACTGATTCCAGCCTAGAGCCCAAAGCGGGACCTGGGGCCGGACCCACTTTTTTTTTTTTTTTT
>SJYT01017852.1:571979-584017 GCA_006410635.1 Cephalophus harveyi | reverse complement strand
GTGTTGGAGAAGACTCTTGAGAGTCCCTTGGACTGCAAGGAGATCCAACCAGTCCATTCTGAAGGAGATCAACCCTGGGATTTCTTTGGAAGGAATGATGCTAAAGCTGAAACTCCAGTACTTTGGCCACCTCATGAGAAGAGTTGACTCATTGGAAAAGACTCTGATGCTGGGAGGGATTGGGGCAGGAGGAGAAGGGGACGACCGAGGATGAGATGGCTGGATGGCATCACGGACTCGATGGATGTGAGTCTGAGTGCACTCCGAGAGTTGGTGATGAACAGGGAGGCCTGGCGTGCTGCGATTCATGGGGTCGCAAAGAGTCAGACACGACTGAGCGACTGAACTGAACTGAACTGAAGCTTTCCTCTGACAAAGAGCAATGTCAACTGAAAAATAGGACACAACCTAAAGGTTAAGAACTAGGCTTTAGTTGGGGGACTTGCTGAGGGCTTAAGTCCAGGAGGCAGCCTCTCAGAGAGCCCTGAGGGACTGCTCTGAAGAGGTAAGGGAGGAACCAGGATATATTGGAATTCATGCAACAAAACCCAGGTGGTCTGAATATCAAAAGATTCAGTTCAGTTCAGTTGCTCAGTCATATCTGACTCTTTGCGAGTTTGAGTCTACTCAAACTCGTGTCCATTGAGTCGGTGATGCCATCCAGCCATCTCATCCTCGGTCGTCCCCTTCTCCTCCTGCCCCCAATCCCTCCCAGCATCAGAGTCTTTTCCAATGAGTCAGCTCTTCGCATGAGGTGGCCAAAGTACTGGAGTTTCAGCTTTAGCATTAGTCCTTCCAATGAAAACCCAGGGTTGATCTCCTTCAGAATGGACTGGTTGGACCTCCTTGCAGTCCAAGGGACTCTCAAGAGTCTTCTCCAACACCACAGTTCAAAAGCATCAATTCTTCGGCGCTCATCATTCTTTATAGTCCAACTCTCACATCCATCCATGATCAGTGGAAAAACCATAGCCTTGAATAGACAGACCTTTGTTGGCAAAGTAATGTCTCTGCTTTTCAATATGCTATCTAGGTTGGTCATAACTTTTCTTCCAAGGAGTAAGCGTCTTTTAATTTCATGGCTGCAATCACCATCTACAGTGATTTTGGAGCCCAAGAAACAAAGTCCGACACTGTTTCCACTGTTTCCCCATCTATTTCCCATGAAGTGAAGGGACCAGATGCCATGATCTTTGTTTTCTGAATGCTGAACTTTAAGCCAACTTTTTCACTCTCCACTTTCACTTTCATCAAGAGGCTTTTTAGTTCCTCTACACTTTCTGCCATAAGGGTGGTGTCAGTCATCTGCATATCTGAGGTTATTGATATTTCTCTTGGCAATCTTGATTCCAGCTTTTGCTTCTTCCAGCCCAGCGTTTCTCATGATGTACTCTGCATAAACGTTAAATAAGCAGGGTGACAATATACAGCCTTGACGCACTCTTTTTCCTATTTAGATCCAGTCTGTTGTTCCATGTCCAGTTCTAACTGTTGCTTCCTGACCTGCATATAGGTTTCTCAAGAGGCAGGTCAGGTGGTCTAGTATTCCTATCTCTCTCAGAATTTTCCACAGTTTATTGTGATCCACACAGTCAAAGGCTTTGGCATACTCAATAAAGCAGAAATAGATGCTTTTATGGAACTCTCTTGCCTTTACCATGATCCAGTGGGTGTTGGCAGTTTGATCTCTGGTTCCTCTGCCTTTTCTAAATCCAGCTTGAACATCTGGAAGTTCACGGTTCACATATTGCTGAAGCCTGGCTTGGAGGATTTTGAGCATTACTTTCCTAGCATGTGAGATGAGTCCAATTGTGTGGTAGTTGGAGCATTCTTTGGCATTGCCTTTCTTTGGAATTGGAATGAAAACTGACCTTTTCCAGTCCTGTGGCCACTGCTAAGTTTTCCAAATTTGCTGGCATATTGAGTGCAGCACTTTCACAGCATCATCTTTCAGGATTTGAAATAGCTCAACTGGAATTCCATCACCTCCACTAGCTTTGTTCATAGTGGGCTTTCTAAGGCCCATTTGACTTCACATTCCAGGATGTCTAGCTCTAGGTCACACCATCATGATTATCTGGGTCATGAAGATCTTTTTTGTACAGTTCTGTATATTCTTGCCTCCTCTTCTTAATATCTTCTGCTTCTGTTAGGTTCATACCCTTTCTGTCCTTTATCGAACCCATCTTTGCATGAAATGTTCCCTTGGTATCTCTAATTTTCTTGAAGAGATCTCTAGTCTTTCCCATTCTGTTGTTCAATAATCAAAAGATTTCTGTTAAGGAAAAGCTGGACATCTCAAGTTAATGACTTTTTAGCACTTCCTGTGTGAGGGAAGATGCAAGGGTCTGGCCTCATTGAAATTGTTCCTTTGATATGCATTTTGACTATCTAGATCCAGTATCCTGACTTTCTTTCTTTCTTTTTTCCATCTTGAATCCCCTCAGGGTGCACAGTGGCTGATGGCTTGAAGACCACACCATCCTTTGTTTACTGATACAACAGAGGATGATAGTAAATATTTTAGGTTTTGTGGGCCATAAGATCTCTGATGCAACCACTGAGCCCTGTCACAGTGTGAACACAGCCATAGACACTATAGAAACAAATGAGCATGACTGTGTTGCAATAAAACTTTATTTGCAAAACCAGGTGGTAGGCTAGATTTGGCTCCCAGGATGTAGTTTGCCAAGCTTGGCCCTGGATTTCATAAAACCTTGGCTCTGGGTCTGCTAGGTCTATCAAACTTTGATCCTTTCCAGACTGACAGTAACTGGGGAAAAAAAAAAAAAAAAAATTAAAAGCTTCTGTACTCGATTAGCCAAGTTGCATTTGCTTAAGAGTAGCTTCCTTTTCAAATGAAAGGACAGGAGATCTATAGACAAACAGGAATCAGCAGATCCCTCCCCTCTCCTCCTAACTTTTTCTGGTGTCTCTTTAGAGCCCCATATTGGTAAAGCCTAACTGAGACCCAGATGACCAAGCTGGCAGGGAAGCCTGGCGTGCTGCAGTCCATGAGGTCACAAAGAGTTGGACACAACTGAGCAACTGAGCAACAGTAAGGCGCAGCACCACAGAACAGAGTATAGGATGGGGGGGTTGATGCTGAGCACCAGTGGCTGGATAACTGGCCAAGACTTCAGCAAGGGTATCCAGGCTGTTGACATGACATGAGGTTAACAGTAAAATCCAATGCAGTCACCAGGGAAATGGGATCTCTCTGAGTTAGACAAGGAAAGCCTTCATACACTATGGCTTTGCTGATCCAGCTGTAAGATGATAAACTGATTCCACCCCTAACTCTGGCATTGCAGACTTTGTGGACACACAGAACTTTATATAAGATCATCTGAGTTTATTCTCAGAGAGACAAGGTGGACATGTCATCGTAAGCCATTAAGCAGAAACTTAATTGTTGTGACAGTGTTGAGAAAGAGATTACGTGAGCAGAAGGGAACAGATCAACCTAGAAAAGTGAGTGTACTCAGTTATGACTGTAGGCCTGAGGTTTACAGATTTCTCTGAAGTGGTTATTTAAACTATGGCTTGGCAGAAATTGAATATTCAAGGTAATGAGTCTAATCGATTATAAGAGAATGTTCCTTTTAATAAGATGTAGTAACTGCTAAGGGCAGGTTGGCACTTGGAGGGCAAACTAGAGAGAAGAATTTAAAGTTTGAAGTAATAAGAAAGATTGAAGTAGTTTTTTAATTAATTTTTTGGCTGTGCCATGCTGCTTGTGGGATCTTAGTTCCCTGAACAGGAGTCAAACCCATGCCCTCTGCATCGGAAGGGTAGAGTATTACACACTGGACCACCAGAGAAGTCCAAGGTTGGAGTATTTAAATATGTTAATGTGATTGACTTCTTCTACAACCCAGATGTGGCCTCCATCCTCATCCCCAAAGAGTATATATGGTAATGCCCCTCGCCGCACCACCCCACCCCCCCTACTAAGAGTAGTTGATTTTGCTTGATTGAGATGAGGTTTCAGGCATTTAGTAGAGGCTTGTGAGAGTCAAAACCCTGTATCTAAAGAACACTTGCTGATGGGGCTGGGACCCTGGGAGCCCAAGAAGGCCAGAAGCTACAGTTTTCCAGTTTTCTCTACCTGCTGTACCTACACTGGGGAAGTGGGATTGGGTGGCTGAAACTCTTGGGTTGCTATGGTGCTAAACAGCCTTCCTCGCAGGCAGGCTAGCATTCAACGGTATGGACACTGGCAACGAACAGTGAATGTGCTTGATAATTTATTTTCCTGCATTGTTGAGTATAGAGATTTGTTCCTCAGTCTCTCATTGGGGTATCCTTTGACATTTCACATGGATTTGTCTACAGGCAGAGAATGCCTTCATCATATCTGCTTGAGAGTT
Organism: Cephalophus harveyi; assembly: GCA_006410635.1. NCBI lineage: Eukaryota > Metazoa > Chordata > Mammalia > Artiodactyla > Bovidae > Cephalophus > Cephalophus harveyi. The sequence goes on along the minus strand of SJYT01017852.1, from coordinate 579,644 downwards.
GTGGTTCTCGTGACATTTCTGTTTCTTATCACATTAACAAATTGCTTGGCCTTCTGGCTTTGACATCAGCCTCTCTGCTTGGGTTAACATAAGTCAACTCCAGATCACTGAGCTCACTCTTGCAGTGCTGACAAAAATCTCAGTGCTCGAGATTCTGAGATTTCAGAGGGAGTGCCAGAGGTGAGCCACAGTGGATCCATAAGGCAAATGGCTTCTTCAGAGTCCTCTGAGCAGTTAGCTAAAGGAGTCTTCTTGACCTTGCTGGGCAATGTTCTGCTCAAGCTATAACAGATCTTAAAAGTTCATTTGAAGGCAGCCTTTCTACAGAACAAAATGATGACACTTTCTGGAGGCTTTGTCCCTGACAATAATGTTCAAGCCTTTATGGCTTTATTGCTACTCTTCTGGATACAAATAAGTGGTTTTCTGTTAAAAAAGAAAGAAAGAAAGAAAGAAAGAAACAGAAAAAAACCCCACAAAACTGTAGATCTCTTGAAAAAATGTACTTACAGGTAGAATGTTTCTACATGAAACATATAAGCTGCTGTTTGGAGCAACGCTAAAACAGATGACATGACCCACTAGGACTCATTGGGCTTCTGTTTGCAAGTCACATGTAATCTATTGAACAGGTTTGGGTGGGGAGGAGGTAAGGTTATTATTCAAAGCTTCTCCAGTTCTCAGTCCTTAATGTTGGCAGAATGTGAACATGGAACTAGCTATGTTGCCTTAATTCAGACTGAATGCTATACACTCTGAAAAGTTCATGAAAAGATCCATAGCTGACATTTTTTCATTAGTGATTTTTAATCAATGCTATAACTTCAAGAATAATCACTCTGCAATCACTTTCTGAATTTCTTGACTCCTCCCTGACTCTCCATCTTTTAGGATCTGATCTCAGAGCCCATCTTTGTCTTCCCTGCCGTGTCTTTTTTTTTTTTAGGGGGCCATTTTAAAAGTCTTTATTGAATTTGTTACAGTATTGCTTCTGTATTATGTTTTTTGTTTTTTTGCCATGTGACATGTGGGATCTTAACTCCCCAATCAGGGACTGAATCCTCACCCCCGAATTGGAAGGCAAAGTCTTCACCACTGGACCACCAAGGAAATCGCTCTGCTGTGTCTTATAATTTCTCTTTCTATTAATGGCCTTAAGACCAAATTCTAAGTTTTCTCCATACTGTGCAATGTCATTTCTGCACTGTTCTCTACAATTTACATCATGTAATATTTTCAGTACTAAATTATTTAACTTTTAGGAATAGCAGATGACACATATTGCCAGTGAGGACCATGCAAAAATAAACTGTGGCCAAAGTGCAGTTTATTTCATTTTGTAGCAGTTGAGACCAAGGCAGAATGCTGTGGCCAGCTCTGCTTTGCCTTAAGTCCTGCTGCCTTTAAACACCTTCTCAAGTTCCAGGAAAAGAGGGAGACCCTATGATCAATGGGGTGGCATAGGTTTTTAAAAATCAGCTTCTGGGAAGAAAGAGAGCAAGATTGGCCTTTAAGACAGAGGCCTTAATGTAAAAATGGGTTCTAGTCCCCTAAAATCTCTTGTAAGGTCATTACTAAAACGTTTTCTCCTCACAATGAATATGTATGCTTGCTTTCAACAGCAAAAAAAAAAAAAAAAAACACAGCCTCCTTTTTTTGCCTTGTCTACTAGGGAGCTCAGCATGAAAGTTAGTGTCATGCATATTTCAGCTCACATGTCACTTCTTGAGAAAGGTCATTTAATTCATCCAGTCTAATTAATTAGCTTGCTTTGCTTCTGATCACTCCTACTGTATTTATTTCCTTAGGACCATTGAAATAAAGAGCCACAAACTGGGTGGCTTGAAACAAGAGAAATAATCTCATAATTCTGTAAGATAGAAATCTTAAATCACAGTGTCAGCAGGGCTGTGCTCTCTCTGAAGGCTCTAGTGGAAAATCCTTTCATACCTGTTCCTAGCTTCTGATGGTTGCTGGAGATCCTTGGCCTTCCTTGGGCTTAGAGCCTCATGGCTCCAATTTCTGACTCCTCTTCATGTGGCATTTTTTCTCTGTGTATTCACATAGCCTTCTTATAAAGATAACAGTCATTGGTTTTAGTGCCCACCCTTTTCCAGATGATCTCATCTTTCTTTAATTTTTTTTAATTGTAGTTAAAGTCAGATAATATAAAGCATACTCTTTTAACCATATTTAACTCTACAGTGGCACTGAGTACATGCACAGTGCTATGCAATTCTCACCATCATCCATCTCCCCAATTTTTTGCCTTCCTCATTGGAACACTGTCCCCATTGATCACTAACTCCCCATTGTCCCTACCCACCTTTTGGCCCTTGTCATCTACTAATGTGCTTTCTGACTCTATGAATTTGACTTTTCTAGGTACCTCCTATGAGTTTGTCTGCACCTAATGTATATTGGAATGCGTTTTTAAGGTTATCTCATCTTAACTATATCTACAAAGAATCTACATCCAAATAATGTCATATCTTGAGATCCCAGTAAAAATGCATTTTGGGGGGATGCTCTTCAACACACATCATTCATCGTAATTCACTTTGTCTTCACAGCACCCATCACTGTCTGGAGTTTTTATTTCAGTCCTATTTGTGATGCTTGTTCGCTGTTTGAATCCTTCCACTACACTTTGTGCTCTGACGCACTAGAATACTAGTTTTACATGGGTAAAGACTCCCATCTTTTTCCATGCTGAAAGCCTGGCATCTAGTAAAAACCTTTAAATACTCTTGTTCAGTGAATCACTTAACTGATTTAGAGCTCAACTTTAATCGTTTATCTCTGGCAGAGTGTGCTGTTCTCTTTCTTAAAATGGCTTTTGAATTCTATGTTTCCTCAGCTACCACCTGAAATCCTTTTGAGAAGAAGTGGAGGAGAAATTATGAACAAATAAAAGGCAGTTGTTTGGAGTGCTCAGGGTATTTTTGCCATGAAATAATGTGATAAATAATGATTATATTCCCATGCCATCTTTTAAAGTTTTTTTTTTTTTTTAAGTTAAAGCCTTTTAAATGTACCTTTAATGTACCTTTAAAGCCTTTAATGTACCAGAAATATTATCTATTGGTGATTAAAAAGACTGAAAATAATGGTGTTTTCAGTGTAGTTTCTTTTGGTGAGCTTGGGAGTTGGATCATGCCAGTACTTGACATGTGGTAGAAGGTCAGGTAGTATCTGTTAAAAGAATTGATTAATAAATACAAAAGAAGCTACCAAGGTACTTGGACCACCATAGATTCTCTTTTCTTACTAAAGAAAATAGAGCGAGGGTGGGAGGAGGTGGAGGTTGGATCTGAATTGACTTTTTGCTGCTTTTGGCCATCTGTTATTTTTCAGCTCAGCTGGGGAATTCGTATCATGTCTCCAGAGACCTTTATGGTTTGGCTGTCCTTACAGAGCCCCACCTTGGTTTCAGTTACCTGAATCACACCATTTTCTGAGCCAATATCATATAGTGAAGAATTTGGGAGCAATCTTTATTGAAAATGGGTCTGAAAAGTAATATAAAAATGCAGCTGATGTCATAATTCATACATTTTTAAAAAATGACTTCAAATGGGAAAGAAAAAGCAAAGAGTGTGGGTATAAGAAGGGGCAAAAGGCAGAACATCTATTGTCTTTGCTGTCTTATTTAAAGAGACCACTAGAAAAAGAATGTTCTAGAATGATTTTCAAAATCATGGTGGGGCATCTTTGCTTCATACCATTTCATTTCCAGTTTTTCTCTTTCTGTAATGGATTAAGAGCATTTAATTATGGAATAGAGAGCCATCAGAGTTAAATAACAGCCCAAACCTTGTTGAAGGGCCTATGATTGAGTGACACTGACTGCTGAGTCCATGTTAGGAGTTTACAAACATGTTTCAGAAGTTCCTGAAAGTCATTCTGACAGATGACGTCACCTGCTGCAAGGAACAGTTATATTAAGAATACGATAGTGACCTTTCTCTTTATGACTGCTGCCTGAATGCACTGACATACTCTCTGAAAGACATTTCCTCTTCAAAACAAAAAGGAAGATGTCCTGTGAGCCTCGTAGACAGTCATTAAAAGCTAGAGTGTCCACAAGTGCTGGGGTTTGGCCCTGTCAGAGGAACACAGAGCTCTTCACCTATATTCTGTGTCATGTGAAAGCAATCGAGCAAATCCAATAATGCTTGATTACCTGGAGTCCTTAGTAAAAGCAAGATTAAGGAGAGCAACATTAGCTCATCATTGACTGGAGGATTTTTCCAGAAACTAACTCCTAGTAGCCAGCAATTTTTATTTTGGCTGGCGGCAAATTACTTCTGTTATTTCACTAACACTTTGAGGGTTATTACATTCCATAGCTACACCTGACACTCCTGTAAAGTCTTCTAATTTTCATGAAATGTTGTCTTGAATCCACTCTTCTGTAGAGGTAAAGGCGCATTTTCCACACCAAGGGTTTCATTTTCACTTTCTAGTTCAGAATCAATCCTAAGGGTTTTTGTCTTTTTTGTAGGTCTACTATTCACATTTTCTGAATCAGAGCTGTATTCTGAAGCACTGTCACCCTCTGAGACACTAGTATATATGTCACTCGGACAGTTAAGAGAAAGTATCTGCATTTAATAAACTAAAACATCCTTCACTCAAAATTTCATGATGTGTCATTTTTTGAAAATTTTGCATTTATAATATCAGAGGGTTGGAACAAAAACCTAACAGGGAAAAATGTGAAAGAATAATGACAATAATAAGTTGCATAATGAGCCCTTGATCAATTTTAAGCTCTAACAACTTTGCATAGTAATGTTAATTGTATCACTTTAGAAATTTATCGATTCATCTCTGGGGGTAACAAAATAAGTATTTACATGTCTCCAGTGAATAATGTGTTAAGTTTCTTTCTGAATTTGTTGGTCTTTCTAAGGGACATGACTTTTCTTTCAGGTTGGGGAAACATGGAAACAGTGAGAGACTTTATTTTTGGGGGGCTCCAAAATCACTGCAGATGGTGACTGCAGCCATGAAATTAAAAGAGGGTTGCTCCTTGGAAGAAGAGTTATGACCAACCTAGACAACATGTTAAAAAGCAGAGACGTTACTTTGCTGACAGAGGTCCATCTAGTCAAAGGTACAGTTTTTCCACTAGTCACGTATGGATGTGAAAGTTGGACTATGAAGAAGACTGAGCACCGAAGACTGATGCTTTTGAACTGTGGTGTTGGAGAAGTCTCTTGAGAGTCCCTTGGACTGCAAGGAGATCCAACCAGTCGATCCTAAAGGAAATCAGTCCTGAATAGGCATTTGAAGGACTGATGCTGAAGCTGAAACTCCAATATTTTGGCCACCTGATGGGAAGAACTAACTCATTGGAAAAGACCCTGATGCTGGGAAATATTGAAGGCAGGAGGAGAAGGGGACAACAGAGGATGGGATGGTTGGATGTCATCACCAACTTGATGGACATGAGTTTGAGCAAACTCTGGGAGCTGGTGATGACATCCACGACAGGGAGGTCTGGCACGCTGCAGTCCATGGAGTTGCGAAGAGTTGGACATGACTGAGTGACTGAACTGATACTGAACCATGAAGGAAATGTCTATCTTTGAATCAAGACAACATCAAAGAAAACACGGCACAGAAAGACAGAGACCAGCCACAATAACATTATACAAGCCCCTAGATGCAGCCATTCCTGAGGCACAAATGCTTCAGGGACCTTCCATTTATGTGAGTCAATACATTTCCTTTTGTGTTTAACCTTGTTACAAGCTCCAGGAGTTGGTGATGGACAGGGAAGCCTGGCATGCTGTAGTACATGGGGTCACAAAGAGTTGGACATGACTGAGTGACTGAACTGAAGTTTGTTAAGGGAACATGAGCTGTTTTAGTAGATAAACCTCAACTTCTCAGGAAGTTAGCACAAATGGAAGTTCATTTCTGCTTTGTATGACTGTTTAATGCAGTTGTTTCTGGACAGTTCAGCTTTCTCTGGTGAAGGACTCATGCTCTTTTCACGCTGTGACTTCACCCTCTCTAGGCCCTCAGAATCTTCATTTGGAAGTGGATGGAGAAAGAGGATGGGATATCAAATGTGGGAGGCTTTTATTACTCAGGCCTGGTAGTGAGTTACTTCATCCCTGCCCACATCCCATTGGTTAAAACTCAACTACATATCCCACCTAAAGCAAGGGAAACAGAAATATGTAGTCCAGCTGGGTGTCCAGGGAGACAAGGTAATAGGCATGCTGAGCGTCTTAGTTCATTGTCCTTTGGACAATGTTCCAAGAAGCTGATCTTTTCCATGAGCCAGATGATGGACGAGGATTGGCAGATGTGGCCTTAGGTTTCCTGTCTGGTGAGTTCCTTGTGGAGGTTCAGAACTAGTGTGCAGCCTTTGGCACCCATGGACAACACACTTGTATAGGCAAACCCAGGCGACTCTCAGCTACCTGTGTGGTATTAGGTTTAAGTCCAGTCATTTCTCAATAAACAAAGATCCAGAGAGGGAAAATGTTTATTGCAGAGCACATGTCTAATTGTGGCAAAGTATGAAAGCATAGTGTTGATATCAAGATGGTGTTAAATTTGCTTCTCTATTGTTACTTTATTATTTGCCTTAACATGTATATATGTATGTATACATACATATAATAATATATATTGGAGAAGGAAATGGCAACCCACTCCAGTATTCTTGCTTGGAAAAATCCAATGGACAGAGGGACCTCTGGAAGGCTACAGTCCATGGGGTCATAGCAGAGTTGTACATGATTGAATGACTACAAATTATATATATGTGTATATATATATATATATACACACATGTATATATATATATGTATGTTAAAGAAAATACTTTCAGGACTTTAATATCTTCATTAGCATTCAGTTCAGTTCAGTCACTCAGTCATGTCCAACTCTTTGCAACCCCATGAATAGCAGCATGCCAGGCCTCCCTGTCCATCACCAAGTCCCAGAGTTCACTCAAACTCTTGTCCATCAAGTCAGTGATGCCATCCAGCCATCTCATTCTCTGTCATCCCCTTCTCCTCCTGCCCCCAATCCCTCCCAGCATCAGAGTCTTTTCCAATGAGTCAACTCGTCACATGAGGTGGCCAAAGTACTAGAGTTTCAGCTTTAGCATCAGTCCTTCCAAAGAAATCCCAGGGTTGATCTCCTTTAGAATGGACTGGTTGGATCTCCTTGCAGTCTAAGGGACACTCAAGAGTCTTCTCCAACACCACAGTTCAAAAGCATCAATTCTTCGGTGCTCAGCTTTCTTCACAGTCCAACTCTCACATCCATACATGACCACTGGAAAAACCATAGCCTTGAATAGAAGGACCATTGTTGGCAAAGTAATGTCTCTGCTTTTGAATATTCTATCTAGGTTGGTCATAACTTTTCTTCCAAGCAGTAAGTGTCTTTTAATTTTATGGCTACAGTCACCATCTGCAGTGATTTTGGAGCCCCCTTCCCAAATAAAGTCTGACACTGTTTCCACTGTTTCCCCATCTATTTCCCATGAAGTGATGGGACCGAATGCCATGATCTTCGTTTTCTGAATGTTGAGCTTTAAGCCAACTTTTTCACTCTCCTCTTTCACTTTCATCAAGAGGCTTTTTAGTTCCTCTTCACTTTCTGCCATAAGGGTGGTGTCATCTGCATATC